>JAVXUP010001172.1:0-270799 GCA_033070095.1 Escallonia herrerae | reverse complement strand
GCCACGACCTTTTGGAAAAAAAAGGTTATGGTTTCAGCCAGGAAGTTGGCATTCTAATGGTCCTAGTGGTTACTCAATATGGAACAAGGCCGGTGTATGATGCTGCCGGTGCCTTGACCCTGAAGGTGTCAAAGACTCTTATATCTGGTACGTTGAATACAATTGCAAGGCTGACGTTTTCACCCTGATTGCCATCGCTCGTAGGAACTTCTGATGCCTATACCGTTGACATCGTTAACACTGGAGATTAGTCATCAGAAAATCGTACTAGTGATGGCAATGAGGATGAAAACTTCAGCCTTGCCGCATCGCAGAGCTAATGTCGGGGTTTTTTTACCCTAACTGTTAATTCATCTTCAAGGTGCGGTTGTGGCACGGAGGAAAAAGATACGGTTTCCTGGGCACATCCCAAAAAAAGCAACGGGTATATTATGGCTACTGTCAAAAATGAAAAAAAAGGACCAGACACCCCAACTGCACTTGGAGTATAGTAGATGATGATCACTGGGAATTACCTATAGCAGTGGTGCACATACGAGGCCCATGATACACGATAGGCTTTATTTGCATCAACGTAGTTGTAAACTGATATGGCTGTATGTTGTTTTTTGGGTTTATTTGCCGGCAATAAAGGACCTTCTACAAAAATTACAAAAACATATATGGGCCGGACTAAGTAAATAACTCTTACGCAGTGGTATCCCGTGGAATACTGGTAGGGACGAAAGTAAACGAAGCCTATGTGAAAGAGGACCCTCTGCTTACATCTGCCACGATAAGGGATATTACCCTACCCTGCATGTTCGAGCATCGAAATAACAATTGTTAGCTATTGACGAGGGAACGGATCGGTGTGCAAATGGCACCAGCAGCAAACCAAGGAGGGTTACCAATAGGTTAAGGGCATGTCTCATTCCGGGAAGGAGAGTTGTACTTGATGGATCCAAGTACTCCATGCCACACGTGAGGAGATTGAAGGAAAAAGCCACCCAGTGATTACTTTTCCACAACATAGGCGTTATGAGCTGAAACATCCATATGAAGAACAGTTAAATCCATGTGAATATATCATGAGCGAGCACAGAAAATGAGCCTCCTAAGTCCTATTCACATATATTTAAACAGGAGAGGTTCTAAGAAATGTATTCAATTACCATCTGGCAGGAGTTGAGGTTCCTCTTAATCTGGTTCGACAGATAATATTTCTGAAATTTTTTCCGAATTTCGTCATCCGTCCGAGAGGTAAGATATAACGCTTTCCTACAAGTTGCAAAGGGCATCGTGTTAATACAAAACGTTGACTGCTCACACAACAACTATTCAGGTCATAGTCCGGTCGTCATTAGGTATACTTCTATGAAACTGGTGAGAATGAAAGAGCGCCAAATGTAGAGATGCGTACCGCAAAGAAAGTGGGAAAGATGTATCGATCTAGCGGGCCATTGCTCTCGGCGTTTATCACCCTGATAACCATGTCGAGAACCTGCATTGGTAGCCATAAAGTATAATCACGGGCAAATAAACCCACCTCGTCAAATTGTCATTTCATTTAAATAGTACTCACGGATGCGCCAACCCAGTTATTGCCTTCCATGGTCGATCTATCAAACCGCGTTAAGTGGTAGCCGTACATACTTTTCAGGACCTCCCTACAAATGGCAACAAATATATACGTGGGAAACCGATGAAAGGAAGCCTTTAAAATTGAATTCATGCTAAAAGGGGATGCGTTATTTACTATGTGCAAGATGAACAATGTGAATCTTCTGTGTGGAAACATTGTGATTTAGGACAATGGGATTAAAAGCACGGAGGATAGGTGGTCAATATCTTAAGAGGATAATAACTAAATTTAACATGAGAATTGGCTCGTACCCCGGATCATGGGAGGATGAAAAGGCGTAGCCTAGCAAATCTGCCTGGACGGCTAAGCTACATGGCTCATGAGTGGTTGGTAGAAGTGGATTAGTACCCGTTGTTGCCGTGTGCACCACCGGGAGTTGAATGGCATTCAATGGATGGAGAATCAACCTGGCAGCAATCTGGACTCTGTAGTGCTTGAGTTCAGACTAACAACAGAAGTATTATGTTAGAGGAGCATGAAACTACAAATGAAATTACGTGCAATCGTGTATACTAAAACATTGCAAAAACTTAAATGCAAACAAGGTTTACACGATTACCGGGAAGATCGCTACACTGAACTTGCCCCACCAATGCTCCATGAACTTCAATGTGTACACTCCGCAATCATCACTGAAATAGTTCATAACAGATGTTCTTCAGTAATTTCGTTAAGAGGATGAAGTTAGGAACGGAGTTGAGAGGAGATAAGCATGTCAATAAGAGAAGATCGTACTCATTTGCCTGTTTTGGGCACGGATGACTCTGGAAAGCGTAAGGCTGAAAGTCAATGTCTCTACCAGTTGTATGCATCAACATACAAGACTGGACGCGGGCCTAACCAAAGCAAAGGTATGCAATATTATGTTGGCTCTACTTTACATCACCTAAATTCGACAGTTGTAAGAAATGCCATGGCTGAGTATATACCAGGTGCCTGCGGAAAACCTTAAGCTCAGCCAAAACACTGCGTTGACCAGAGTCGAGGTAGTCGATGCACCCCCTGTTGATGTTGATGCAGAGCATAAACCAATGATGCTCCCAGCAAATTGGCACGCAGAACTGAAAAGGGAAGAAAAATACAGCACATAAGGTGTGTAATGAACAATACACCTAAAATGGTTGATATAAAGGCAATGTTGTGTGAACTAAATATCTTGGTTTTTAACAGTTAGTGCCAACTAAGGATGATAGCATTTGAACCTTGCAAGTGCACAAAGCCAATATACAGATAGAATACTAATATGGGAGAAGTCAATGGCCAAAGAGTATACCAACTGGACGTCCTCCAATTTAATCAGCCCTGTAGATTGATCAAAGAAGCGGGAGAAGAAGTCTCGGATCTCATCCTCGGACCGGAGGTCATCCATGAAGTTGATAACCGAGGACTGCAGTTTACGGAGGTATACTTGGCTCAGTTTCAAAACAATTAGACCAAAGATATGAGCAATACTCAAGTTGAAACAACGTAAATCACCGCAAAATCGGAGGCAAATGTGTAATGTAGCACAGAGCCTGAACGGTCGGCATTGACGACCTCCGACCACGCATCAACAACCTGAAACATAAGGCAAACATAAGGTAGGGGCTACGAGCTGTCAACCTCGTTCGTATGCAGCCGATGTTTGAAGAATGACAACAACAATAAGCTTAAATGGGATATGCAATATTATTCTCATCGCATGGCATCGTATATACATTGCTGGCTTGACAAGATGATTTTAACACAACGTACGTTAGAGCATATCTGAACCTGTCTCTAAGTAAAGCCAAATTCAGTTTAGAGACCACTCAAATCATGACATACCATGGTTATAGAATAGCTCGGTAACATTTGGTTTCTGATTTCCAAATTTCAGATTCGCGTTCTAAATATCTAAGTAAGCTGTTGGAAGAGGTAGGTAGAGATGTGGTACCTCGGATGATACCCACTGCTTCCCCTGTAGCGTGAGAATTCGGTCCTTAGTCAAGAAGCTTTGAGGCATCTTAACGACAACCGAACTGTCGATAAGAAATGAAAATAATAGGATAAGTAATAAGAACTTCTATAAATAAACTGACCCAACTACCCCAAAAGGCTTAAGCAGATTCATTACCTTGCAGGGACTTCGGACTGGAAGACGTTCTTCACCGCTTCCTTTTCGAGCCTTGAGAGTGTCACCCTTTGTTCATCAGCAACACGAAGAAAGGGGCTCCTAGTCGTGTTAGAGCACTTCACCCTTCTAATTGGAGCAGACCTCCTATCTAGATGGGGACGGATGATTGACGGCTCGGGCCCCGCTGGTTGTTGTGCAATAATGCGGCTGCTTGTCCTCCTCGTTTTGAAGGACAGCTTTGATAAGGGTACGAGCAGGTCGTCGGCCAGGGAACAATCATCCATGTTGTCGCCTATCGGAGCCGGTGGTGAACAACGAGGGCTGGCACGTTTGGAGTGAGCAGCTGCAGGAGACATTTCAGTTGCAGGAGGGGAGGAGAAGGATCGTAGGCGCTTCGATACGGGTTCGTATTGGGCACCGTCATTCATAGAAATGGTCGGCCTTTTTCCACTCTTACTCCTTCCAGCAGTGGCACGACCTGAAGCAGTCCGAGCAGGCCGAATACGATGTTCAGATGGTGATGATAGTTGCTGATCTTGAGGTGTCGGGCCAACTTCGGGTGGAGTTGGCTCCGTAGACGATGCAGTGGCCTCTTTTGCAAGGAGGAACCTCTCAAGTTCTGGCAAGTGAGGCACAACCTCCACAAGCTTGCGTACCCACTGCAAATGACTCAAACGTAGTTCGTAAAAAAACATAATGGTTTGAAGGTGAAAAAAAGAAACCCAACAGAAGCAAATAACTCCAGAATCCATTGAGTTGCTAAGCCACATACCGGAATAGTTAAGGAGGTGCTAGCAGGGGCGGGGGAGACATCCGTGTCATTTTCTCCACGATTCTCCATTTCAATGCGGCTAATTATATGGCGTGGTGTCCAATGTGCCATATAGGGGCTTTCAACCTCTATGTTATCGAGGAAGCCGCATGGAGCTTTGTGGAAGTAAAAAAACTGCACGGGAGATGTCATCATGGATCATGATCAATAATAAACATAGCTCGAGAAACGAATGTACATATAGGTATTCTTGCGTACCATCAACAACGCAACGCAGCCGGTGATACCGGTTTTGGTCCTGCCTTGCTTGAAATTGGTCACACCTCGGACCAACTTATCAAGGACAAGTTGCGACCAATTGTATTGGGCGGACGTTGATGCGACAGATATGGCAGGAAACAAGTCGACGGATGGCCTGCCCCTCGTGGGACAAAGAAACGTACTCAGCAAAAAAGCAAGAAAGCCCAGCAAAATTCCTCATTCACTTCGTGTACACTAGTGAGGTACGAGGCCAAGGCCGCTAAACTCATCCGAGAAAAACGATATCGAATGGGGTGCAAGACGTCATCGTCAATGGATGTTGGAACTCGTTTGCCCTTGTATGGAATTCCTAATACAAGTCCAACATCAGTGGCATTTATCCTCACGGTTTCGGTCTTGCCTACGCGCATCTTGCGCGTGTACGGGTCAAATCTGTCAACAAGGCCAAGTAAGAAACTCCTTGGCAATGTTGAGCAGTGCATGTTGAAGAACGACTTGAAACCCATTGCCTCAATTGCGGAGGATTTGGCGGCATTTTCTTTTAGCCCCTCCATCAAAGCAGCAAGCATCCTAGGGCTACACCGGCTGTCGAAGCTTGCCTGCAATAAGTTAAAAATGCTATCAGTAAGGGCATGTGTAGTACATTTCCATATAAAAAGCTTGTAAAACAACACCGAACATTGTACAACTGGCGATAATGCAGGTTCCAAAGTGTGATTGCTGAATGTATAGAGAAATCATTGTGCGTATGCAGCTTTCTACTTGACCGTCTGTGGAGAGCTTGTACAGCTTAGCAGCTGTGTGAATGTTCTGGAGTTCATGAGGTACCTAGGACATTAACCCCCCGCGTTTTCCGTGTAGTTTAATTCAAGACTACGTGCTAAGTTCAAGATTATGTGCTAATTTAAGCGTACTGATGATCTGGAGTTCATGAAATACATAGGAGACTAATCATGCATCAAGGTAAAATACAATCAGGCACGTTGCGATGTCACTCACCGTCGCTACCGAGGACATCGCCGGCAAAGAGGCCGGCGATGGCGCGAGCCCTAGCTCTTTCTACCTCTATACTCACAGAAAGACTACAACACCTCACCCCCTTTTACCTATGAAATTGAGTTAATACATTCATTACGCTGCCCCGGAACACCACCATACATCCACCCACTGACACACCATCAAGCACATGCACACACCGGTCTCGGGTAAACACGGCAGCCACGGATGCCCGACCGCAACCATAGCCCTCTCCTTTTTTTATCAAACCTACATACAAACGCACACTAGGGCAGCCACAGTGGCAGCCCTCAGTTCACGCACAACTCAAACACCATTCCACAAACAAAATACACCATACCCACAGGCTGCACCAAGACTGAAGCAGCCCCTCCTTCGCAACATGGCTGCACCGCAGCCCACATTGTCACCAGTCGAACTATACACGTAGAAAATCTCACAAACACACGTTCCTCGTGCATTCATTGTACTGCTCTATTTCTGTCCGTGTACTTACGAATGAAGAATTGTCTGAATTTGCTATTAAAAGCCATTGAGCAGTCTGGCCCCATTTTGATTGAATGCCATCGTGCTCTATGTCAACACCAATCTCGTGTTTTCTGAATTTCCACTATAGGCATAACCTGGTGTCATTGCTATGAGTCATAGCAATGTGACGGTGAGGGGCCTGATTGGTGAATTCTATGGGGCTAGCAATTCCAAAAAGATACCTCAGTTAATGTAAAGTTTCAATTTCTGGCTTCTTTTCTAATTATAACAACAACAGTGGAGACTTTTGTGATTATAAAGCATTGACGGGTCCATGTAGGCGTAGATCATGGTGGCCAACCGAGACAATTGGTTCTAACAAGAGAAAAGCTGACTTGCCTGTGAGTGATACATAATTTGTTGTCAATCCAGCTAATATAAAATCTTTTGTGAAGCAGGGGGGGTACTCTATTGGGGGGTACTCTATTGGTCAAATTGGATTCTTTGCTTGGTTGGTATCAAGCAAATTATGTATTACGATGGGAGTTTACAGAGTATTACGATGCGTGAAAAAATAACACTTTTTGCCGGTTTCCATAATTTTTAGTGTTTTTCAAACCCCTTCGAGGTTGGGATTTTCTTTTCTCAGGGGTACGGTCTGAATGTCCAACCCCCCCCCCCCCCCCCCGGCTGAATGTCCAACCCCCCCACACGTTATGAGTTAGTTTATTGTAAATATCACAGGCTACGCTTATTTAAGAATAAAAAAAGAAAGCCCTACATATTATGAGCCAACCTTGGGATTACTGGTCTTAAGGGGCTTTACCACGAAACCATTCATGCATAACAGTAAATTGGCATGAAACGAACACTTGCCTTATTGGTTTTGCGTTTCTCTTTGCCTTTCTTCGGAGCGGCCTTGTACTCCTCCATGCCTTTTTTGGCTTGGAGGACGTACGGTAATTTCTCATCCTCGCTGAGGTCTTTCCACATTTGCGAGGCAAGCTGTGAAACCTAAAATGAAGACATATTTTAGATTGTCAATAGAGCGGTTACCAAATAATGGAGCTGGGAAATGCTAAAATAGTTTCAATTACCTCTCTCATCGTCATGCAATGGGTAGCGTGGGACTGCTGCAGTCCTTGCTTTATTTCAGCGCTGAAGACAATAATGCAAACCAAGGTCAAACACTCATTATAATTACATGTCTTGCATATACACTACCTTATAAACTTTATCAAGAACTTACACAAATCGCATGAACGCGTTGATAGGCCTCTTCCCTGTACTAGATGCCTCGCCTCGCTCCATGTTTGAGCTCATTGCTGAAACAAAAGGCAATTGTAAATACACGTATTTACTTTTGACTCTAATATCGTACCTAGATGCAGTGGCAGAACAATTAACCTTACACAATGTGGACACCAACAAGGGCAAAAATTACACTTGCAACAGCTAAACTATAGACAATATGTAATTACTTCTTAGGTCAACCATGTGGCCATGCGTCAAAGTAGCAATAGAGGAATTACTCTACCATTTTACACATCATGTCTCAACTTGGCAAATTAAGTTGCCAACAACGCACCATTTATGTGTAGTTGATACATATGTTACATGGACCCTTCAATTTGGGGTGAAGAACGGTGTCCAGCGACCCTGACACGGGTATGGGAGCCGTACTAGACCCTTTGGATTGAGAACGGACACGGCTGATGTCTCTGGCGCTACTTAGAGGATGAGGAAGATTCTTGGGCAACATTTAATCTGGATGAAATGATGAAACATTATATGTACCAATTGTTTTTACTTCATTTTTCGTTAAATTAATGAATGAAATCCTTAAATTGATTGATCTTTGTTATCCTGTACTCGTTTCATTTGTTTGCCAACTGCATTGCAGAAGAAAGAAGAAGAAAAGTGGCCGGAGACGGAAGAGAAGGAGAAGCAAAAGATGGAGGAGAAAGAGCAGCGGCAGCAGAAGGGGGAGAGGATTTCTCTAAAACTTAACTCGAGAGACGCATGGGGACTGAACCTTTTTTTCCTTCTTTTGTCGTCTCATCTGCCAGAGGCCTCGAACCACATGTCCTTGTGACAAGTTTTCTTTCAGCCTTGAGGCCTCGAACCACACGTCCCTGTGATGGCAGAAAACTTGTCTTGCACTCTTTTGCAAGTTGAAATGAGGCCTCAAACCACACGTCCTTGTGATGGGATGCAAGCATGGCCACTTAATTGTTTCAGGCTTTTAACTATTGGGGCGGGGGAGCGGCGGTTTGGATCCAGGGCTAGGTGGTTCATTTTTTTGTTGGTAGTCGGAAACCGTGTATAATATCTACAAACTATGCTAGAAATCTAAAATATGTTACCTTTGACATGAATGACAGCTCAAATTTTAAATTCATAAATTTTAATGACAGCTCAATTTTTGAATTCATAAATCTCTTCAAAATATTGGCTATGTAAAACTCGAGAAAAAATATAATTCAACATTCACATTGCATATAAAATTATATTTTATTTTTTACGTTGTGTTACACTTCACTTTTGCCCACTATCACCACTATTACCCACTATCATCACTTCACAGTTCACACCACTATTACCCTCACACTACCACAGGTCCACCACTATACGGCTACCCCCGCCACCATCGCCAGTCAGAACCACACATCCACCTTCACCACACTAGTGCCACCAACACCCGCTATAGTCACCAGAACTACCGCTATAGTATGTTACATTACCACCATTATTATCACTATCACCACACACTTAGACTACCATTGACGTTGTCGCCTCCGCACCATGTTCTCACCACCGTCATTGCTATCAACACTATCACTACTGTCACCAACGCTACCACCAGCGACTCTTTAATACCACCACCAGCGCTATCGCCACCACTACCATATCCATCGCTAGACTGTCCACCACGACCACCACTACATCACCATTGTCACCAATACTGCCACCAGGCACGTTCGAATAGCGCCAACTTCTATTACTATCACTAGATCGCGCCAACACCACCAATATTGATGTGACACCATCACCACAACCCCTAACTAAAACTGCTACCACCATCATCACTTCTCACCAACACTAGCGACGCTTCAATAACAAAATCACCACTACCACGTTGCCATCATTAGACTGCCCACAAGTGCCGCCATTCATATTGAAACACCTGCATTGTAAAAGCTATAAACCACCTCTACCTCCTTTTGGACCTTCAGTTTGTAACTCCATAAGGCGACTATAGAGCACCTCTTCCATCAATAGGTACTCCCAACCCGTCGACTACACGGCCTAGCAGACATTTAAGCATAACATATTTTACTTTTCAGACAAATTTTTGCATTACCACAATAATGGGTGCACAAAAGATTGGGCATTATAAGATGGCTGTATATGCATAAAGTATAAGAGTCAGTTGTTGAACAGCCTAGAATAACAAGAAAAAGTGGTCGTCACAATAGAACCGTGTGCCACTAATATGCAAAACTACATCCTGTACAGCAGATTTCCAAAAGTAAAAGTACTATGCTATGCTACCCCCTTACTTTACATGGTCGAGGCTTTCCCTTAGTCAATGCACGAACTTGACTACCGGCGATTATTTCTAGCAAATTACTCTTGTAGGACTTTGGACAATGGAGCCTCTAGCCATTTGGGGTGAGAAATTGTTCATGAAAGTGCCTATTAATAGTGAAAAATTCACCAGTACACCAATTGGGGCATAAGTTGCAGTCCCCCAATTCACGTGCAAATAGTCAAACACATGCAAATGTTTTGGTAAATAATCGATTATGTACTTTTTCTCTGGACGTCATATGCACATGGACAATTCCATGATGAACCTAATTTTGTTACATTTCAAGCAACATTTCAGATTTATGTTTAAGGGCTGAAACTGCGATCCTATTAACTTCGAAGATTGACAGAGGGCCAATCTTACTAAAAACAACGTACATCCAATATTTCAGTTGTTACAACTGAAGTAATATGCATGCCAAAGTACGGAAGCATGGGAATTTGCCAAAAAACACAGGGACACAAGAACAGAAACAACAGATAACAGTGGGGCTATACAGCGGCGCGAACGAACAAACGTAGAAGAAACATGCTGATCGCTCAAAAAATGTAAGAAGGGGTACCTTTGAAGTGGCGCGCACCAACGTCGAGCTTCGGAATTCCTCTATAGCGGCATGCATGAAACGGTCCTTGATTTTGTCGACACGGCGTCCGCTACAGCAGCGGGGACGGAGGAAGGACCACCACTACGTGGTGGTTGGGGGCTGAGGGGTTGGGCGAAGGGGATGGAGGACCGGGCTGTGGGGGTGGTGCTGGGTGCGGGGAGGAGACGGCCGAGCTTGGAGAGGGAGACGGCCTTGCGTGGAGTCTCGGCTTGGAGGACAGTCGCGGTTGGGGGGGAATATGGGGGTCGGGGTGGGGTGGGGGTGACCGCAGAAGGGGGTGAGGTAACCTGCGTGGTTGGCGGGGGGGGGGGATGGAGTGGGGTAGGGAGAATTGGAGGGAAGGGGACGAAGTGGTGGGGAGTCTTCTGATTGGAGATGGAGAAAGGGTGGGCGGATGGAAGGAAGTAGTGGGTTTACTGTGGGGAGGGGCATTTTGGGGAAGGGGAAAAGTTGATATTTTTAAAAACCCATTTTTCCACAACTCACCCCACCTTTCAGAAATTTAAGAACTTGGCACCCTCAATTCACAATTTTCACAAAAAAACCCATTAACCCCAAATATTTAATCCAAAATCCCATCTTTTCACAATTTTTCCTATTCCCTTCCGATACTATCTGTAGCATCCTTCAGCTCAACATTTTGCCATCTAGAGCCGCTGATGTTAGTTTCTGGTCATATGCGAAGGAAGAGTGCTTCTCCACACGTAAGGCTTATAGACCGTTAGCACATATTGGCGAACGTTGTTCATATTGTGTTCCCGCCTTGTCGACCTCCTTGCCGTCATGTGTCTGGCGTGGCGTAGACTATAGAAATTGCCTACGCCAGAAAAGCTAAAGATATTTCTACGGCAATTTCTGCATCAACGACTTCCAATGTCTGCTGCTCTTTGGAAAAGAAAATGTCAAATCGCTGCCAATTGCCCACTGTGTCTAATTTCCCCCGGAACGCAAAACCATCTATTCTTTGAATCTAGCCGTATTCAGAGCATTTGGCTTGCTCATTTTTGGCAAGTGGGTACCCCTTTAACTTCTCCTATCGTAGACTAGATTGTGGGCTGGCTTTCTAATTCATTTGAGGGCAACACCTTCTCTCTTTCCCATTTTGTCAGATCGTTACTCTACTCTGGTCTGTTTGGTGTGGTCGAAATGCAGTTGTTTTTAATTGCGACAACTTTATTCCTAAACATATCCTGGCAGAAGGACAAAGATTATTGTCTAATATGAAGGCCACTCCTCGTTTCCAACAGTATTTTCAGAAATTTGCGATCAAGAGTAGTAATCAGCAATCTTCAGTGCAATTCGAACATTTTTTCTATTCGTTAGTTGTTGGAATTGGGTTTTAAACCCATTGTGGAGAAGGAACTTTAACTCAGTTTTCAAATGGGTTCCAAACCATATTTTGGTTAGAAACAAATTGATTCATATTTATCTATTGGAATAGATGATCATGTTATATTCATATATTTAAAACAAATGGAAGGTGAATGAGAAAATTGAAGTTGAAGTTGGTGATTTAACTTGAAGGGAAGAGAGAATCCCACATTGAAGAATTAAAGCCAATGTTGTTTCCTTGTAAGGCTTAACCTTGAGCTAAGGGTTGGGCCCCTGGGGGTACCCATGTTTTGTAAGGAGGGGGACCTAGGTTGACCCAAGGTCCACCACACACGCGCGCGCCGCCGCCCTCCCCGCCTCGATCCGGTCTGTGGCTTGGTCTTGGGCCCATCAGGTTTTATTCATTTTTGGGACAAAAATATATTAAATAAATAAATTTTATTTATTTATTTTCTTTTCCGAAAAGTTGTGACCTTTCCAGCTTGCAGTTTTTTCTGTGAAGAGTTGTACCCCCAGTGAATACTCTGTGTATAAAATAGAGTCAGTTACAGAAGTTAATTTTAATTTAAATCCCGAATTTTTTCTTTCTGTAAAATTCTATCCGGTTTTTCCTATGTCCGAAAAAGAAAGAGTTATGCCATTGCTTGGTTCGTTGGGTCTGAAAATTTGGAGTATTCCTACTTTTAAACGTAACGGTTGTATCCTGTGAGACTGTCATCAAGAGCCGTCAGCACCGTTGCGGGACGAATAAGTCTCAAGGACAGTGAATCAAATTCACGCCTCGGCCTTTTTCCTTTGCTGTTTTGCAATATTGTTGTGAGTTGTTACGTATAGCTTTATTTCCTTGGTTACGTTACTGCTATTTTTGAAACCTTAATATTTACATGCTAGTAATGGTTCGAAACTGATTTTCTGCACAAGTACACACAAAAAGCCAACTTTTCCTAACATTAGTTCCTTTGCTGTTTTCCAATTGCCGCTGCAGTCTTTTCCCATCTAACGCTACCTTCTATGCCATCTCCATTGTCAAGTCTAGGATATATCTAATACCAATCGATCCTCTGTCGATCTCTTCTGAACCTGGTACACGTTTTGGAATAGGCATGATTATGTTTTCTTCTACCTGGGTTGCTACTACTCTTACTCAGATGTTATATGCTCAACTAATGATAGTAGTACAACACTAGAAGCTATCTTCTTAGCTACTGCTTGGTTAGTCCGTCATCTCTGTTATCATATGATTTTTCTGAATCCTCACTCAGATGTCCTTGTGCGGATGGAACAAGCTGAGGGGGATGCTTTTGACCGACTTTTGTGTTACATATCTGGTTGTAGTCACGAGCTACACCCCGTGCATATCGCCCAAGCACTCATGATGTTTTGCAGCTTCCTTCAGCATTGGCATTTTTTTGCGAGCAATACAGGTCAAGGTCAAATGCAGGAATGGTTTGCTCATCGTGAGCCTGCAGTACATCCCTGGTTGTTGCCGTTGGCTTAAGGTGTTTTGTTTCTTTTCAGAATGTCATGTGCTGGATTTGTCTCCTTGTTGGTTGTTATTAGTTGTAACTTACGCTGTCCCTCTTAGTGTAGGTTTAATTACTGTACATATTTTTTCAGTTGATAAATATTTCTTATTCCTCTCTCAAAAAAAAATAAAAATGAAAAGGCACCCGTAACTGATTACATTTCCAAAGCTATGGTAGTGGCATACCAACATCGACTTCTTGGTTCGGTGCATTTTTTTCTCCCTAGAATAGTTTAATATTGCTCTCTTTGGTGTTTGACCTCGTAACAGAAAACTATACAACAACAAAAATTCATGAGGCTGAACACAGCCTGGCATAGCTCTAATTTAGTTTTTTTCTTTTTTTTTGTGTATTATTAGTCCTACTTGAATTATTGTCGCACTGCGCCGCCTCCTATGAGCACATACTGCCTAAAAACATAACAACAAAAATGCTGAACCTTTTGCTAGGTTTCTCAATGCTAGTTGGGAAGTCTATTTCTTTGTGCGCAACATGGAATGCGACTAATTATTAATTCAATGCAATCTTGGCCCTACCTACCTTAAGAGTACTTCTAAGATTCTTTGGCTGAAACTCTTTTGATAAGATGCCAGTAGCTTTTAAGATTCTCTATTACTTTGGCTGGGTATTTGAGTTACGTTGTCTTTTAAGCTATTATCTTGGCCATTTTAATTTCTTGATAACCTTCCTTTCGTAATACACCAAGTTTAAGGCATCTTTAAGCATACATGGGTAGCATACCCAAGGCTGATTTTGTTCAAATGTGGGTAGAACTTTAACTTTACTCATGTCGCGATGGTTTATATGATAAAATTTTCAACGAAATATAAAGCATATTTTTTTATTGTTCTTAACTCTTTTAAGAAAAGTTCACGTAAAAGTATCATTTCCATTATGCTGAATAGGTTGCGGTGAACAGAAAGTACAAGCTATGTACATATAACATTCTTGGTTAAAATGTACCTTTTTCAGGTCTTATATATTGTCCTCTTATCTATGTATCCAGGTTACATAGTCGCATGTTCCTATTGTGTACACAATACGATATTCGGTTGGTAATGTTCAATATAAACTTCTTTTGTTTGTGTGTTTTTATCACCTTTTAGTTTGTCTGGCATCTTAAGTTTTTAAATATTGATTAAAAGTTGAACTTCGTACATGTAACTTTTTGGACAAACAACCATTCTTTTGTAAGTTTTAGATATCATCAAACATCTGCAATATTTGGCCCTTAAAACTCACTACAGGTAAGCTAGGTAATTTTTTTCTAGAGATCTTATCCTCTAGGTAAATGTAAGAAGTTCACTTCTAATTACTCGTGGTAAATATCGTGTCACTAATTCTGTCACTTTATAGGTATATAACCTCTATCCCTTTACGGTATATAACTTCATTGCATAATTATTTATTTATTTTACTATTTGAGAATAATGAAAGAAGGTTAAAAGCTCCGAGAGAAATCAAAGTTTAGCGGCATTTGTCTTTTAAGATTGCTAAATGTAACTTTCAACTAAACGTTGTCATAAGCTTTACCATGAGTTTGAAGTTTGACGCACCAATCTTATAAGTCTAACATGTTACATTAGTTTTGAACCAATTCTTTTTAGATTAGATTACATAGAGAATTTGCAATCATTGGAAATAATTCTTGACAAGCTAAGAATTAGTTTGAGAACAAAAAGAAGTGGTAAGCGGGATAAGGTTTTAGACAACTTTTACCTCCAATACAAATACAAACATTGTAGGTGGTACCGATATGGCAGATTTAATAGTAGTAGTGGTAGTTAAGGGTGGGTTGATGGTGACGATTAAGGTCGAAGCAATGGTGTGGATGTGCAAATGGTAATTATGGAAGTGGTAGTGGTGGTAATCGTGGTAGGGTTGGTGGCTATTGACAATCCGAAAATGTTAGCTGTAGACGTTTTTGCTTATTGGTGGTGTCAATAGTGGCGGCAATAAGAAGGTATTAAAATTGGTAGTGGATACAAAAAGATTTAGTAGTGGCGACTGCGATGATGATGGAGAGATAATGGTGTTGACAAGAGTAAAGGAATGGTGGACTATATGATACCAATACTAGAATCGATGAAACAACGAACCTTACTAAACAATGAAGATGCTATGTTTAGTTTCTTGATGAAACCTGGAAGTTTGTAAATTTTACGTAGAAACTAGGAACTCAAAAAATACTCATCAAAAGGGCATCTTTTGAGATCAAGTTTTTCTATCCCTGTACAAAAATCAAAAGTTCTTTTGAGTAAAGATGCAGTCTTCGACGTTTAACAGGTTTGCATACACGTACTATCACAAAGTTCTCGATGTTATTTCATTGGGCTATACATGTTTGATTTAAATAATTTTAACATGGACAAAATTTTAAGAACTAGACAAAACAGACTTATACAAACTGTCGTTTCAATGTATAAGACAATACATGATGCATATGATGATATAAATATGCAAATACTTTTTATAAGATTTTTATACACAAAACAATCAAGAATACAAATCAACATTTTGGCTCAATTATTTTAATCTTTTGAATTAACAGTTATCGTCAATAAGAGTCTAATCTTCTTAAGAGTTGGCTTTTTATTATTTAATTAGTGAAGTTAATTGTTATATATATATATATATATATATGTTAATTATTCTATATGGATTTTAAAGTCATCTCCACTATGTTAAAGTACTTGATTGGCAGCAAAACAAAAAAAGGCATCGTATCCCGTGCATTTGCACGGGCTCATTAGCCAGTATAGAAAATGATGAAGAGGCTCTCCAAAGTTACATATCACCGTATCCTTTTTTAACTCTTTATCGCTTAAAAGGAGACACTCGTAGTTCATTTTTATCACTTCTAAAATGAACTAACATTTATACCATGATATCCTAGCACTAGCAATTCTTATCTCCAAGGGTGCTGATTGCTGAGGAACTATCTTATAGGATACTAGTTAATGGACATGATACAATTTTGTTTTACTGTCAATTATATAATCATGTATAAGTTCATATTTTAAAAGACAAAGAGATAATGAGTACTAAACGCAAAAAATGAGCCAATACACGTATACATCTTGTACATAATCCTTGACATTACTCAAGTTTGTAAATTTTTTCAGTAAATTAGCCCCCTGCATATAATATAAAAATAAAAAATTGATGATAACGATTAGAAAAATAGAGAGAACCTTTAAAGCCAAAATTTCGGTTATATACCATTTGATCATCTAAAACTACTATTGAGGAAAAAGATGTATGATGTACTACTTTTAAAGTCCCTTTTTATTTTTCATTTTTTTCATTTGTTTTGTCTACCAGAATCGAGTAAAGAATGTTTGCATATTTTACATTGCGATAAGCCTAATGCATTGTATCTTTTAGTGACAAAAAGGTGCAGATTTAAAAAAAAAAAAAGGAGTGTAGATTTATTTTCAATATCCTATCATCCCACTTTATACCTTCTGTTACGAGGAGTACATAATAACATGTATGCTTCTTAAACCGGTTCATAAAGTGCATTTTTATCTATGTTTAGATAAGTACAGCCATACCTGCATGGTTTACTGAAAGTACCATTAAAAAATTGTTTGGTTTACTGAAAGTACCATTAGAAAAAATTTCGTATTATGACAGTCCGGTATACAAATTGTTAGGCAAAGTGAAGTTTTTACTATACATGGGTGCTAAAACATGATCCGGCGTACTAAAAACTCTAAGACTAATATTCCCCACCTGTAGGGTAGATTATACAAACGTGCAAGTTATATCAAGGACCTAAATCGGAACCGATATTGATTAATCTGATTCACCATTTGTCAAATTAGAGTTATGAACATTAACTGTTCACTGATCCTACACTTACACCATAACAATTTAGTGCTAAAATTTCCTTTACCAGAACCACCATTGTTGTCCCCAATCATTATCCTTGCTACCTTCTTACTGTCGTTGTCATTACTACCAATTACTACCACCACTTTCACTAAATCCCCACTTGGATTTTAAATGTATTGCCACAGTAAACCACCACCAATTCAAGCCACAACCACCACCATCACTAGAAAAATAATACCATTCACACATGCAGCCTCACTTGCATCTTAATGCTGCTGCCACATCTTCTTCCATTGTTTCGCAAGCATCGTAACCATAAGAATGGGTGGCGGGGACTTGTGACCAGAGTGAGGGTCTAATGGGGAGGGACGGAGGCGGGGGCCTTTCGCCGGCGTGGTGGTGGGGAGGAACATCGCCGGAGGTGGGTTGCCGTGAGGAGGGATCGCAGGAGGTGAGAACGCCAGTGGGTGAAAAGGGCGACAGAGAGAGAAACGAGGGACATATAGAGAAACGGGGAGAGAGAAATAAGCATCTGTGTGAATTACAGGACTTTTAGCGGCAGAATTATATCGTCGCTAAAAGTTCGTCTGTAAAAATATTTTTTATCATTTTAACCGACAGATATTTTTAGCGACGGTACCATTCCGTTGCTTAAAATTTTTAGAAAATCATCAAAAATTATAAATTCCCTAGCGACGGGTTATACCGTCATTAAAAACCCATCGACAAAAGTCCGTCGGCAATGTTTTTACCGACGGAAGAATCTGTAGGTAAAAGACGGACTTTTACCGATTGTTAATCCCTTCGCTGAAAGCACCTTTAGCGACGGAATTCTTTCCGTTGCTAAGACATCTTTTCTTGTAGTGTCACATCTCACACACAAAACACCACTCACCTACTGCCGCACGGCAACTTCCCTTCACCCATCAACACCCCAAAATATACATACAATCACCCAAACACTCACACTGTACACAGCAGGTTCCCTCTTTCCCCTTACACACACAACACACTCTATATGCCCAAGCGCACACACACACACACACACACTAACAATGCAGCAGCATCTCCTCATTGCTGCTGTTTCCCCCTTCCTTTTAACCCTTTTCACACACACAAAACACCATAAACACACCTCACACAGTACTTCCCTACGACAATCCCCTTCCCTTCCCCTTCCGTTTTCACCTCTATACACGCCCAAAAACCAGCACAACATCACCTTTTGTAATTCAAATAACTCATAGCTAAAAAAAATAAAAAAATACCTGCATAGGAATACAAATACGCAAAGTAAATCAGCAACAAAGCCAAAAATCAATGGATACAATTTTCAGGGTAAAAAGTGAATATGATTAAAATCAATTGAGCTTTGATCAGACACCTCATACGAATACACTTTTAGCTTCCAACAAGAAAGTTTTTCTAAGACAATTAAGGTACTAATTGACACAGCACGACACCAGATAAGAGGGTAGGTCATAATTGGGTTAAACAATACAGATAAGACATTTATGCTTATTTGATCAAGCCACCCAGATAAGACATGTATGCCGCACTTGCGTTAAACGATACTTCAACGCTGATGTTATCACATTTTACTGTAAACACTACCTACTTGGTGCCCCAGCTACTTCTCTAGTTCTTCAGTTCTTTTTCCTCCTTACAAGTACTTCTTTGCTCCTACACCATAAATGAATGTACAAAACCTCGAAAAGACCATGATCTTTGCACTAGTGTAATCTTGACATCCTGGATTGTAGCCAAGTATACAGTTTTAACTACGCACTGCAAACTGACATAATTATACTGTAATAAAGGCTTTTGTGAAATGGAGATGGATGGAGATGCTATTCATAGACTACTACACAAACTCAAATAATTTAAGCATACTTGCAAGTAACTCAATAGACAGCGTTAAAATAATCTACTTGCCAAAGCTGCTGCTAAGCTGAGGGAGTGACATAAGATTCAAAGTAAAATCCTTGCTAATCTCAATCCTAGAGCTTTAGTGCATGAGTAAAAGAACCTATAGGAATAGTATTATGAGTTGGCCAGGGCTAAGGAGGCATTTTCCAATAAAAAAAAATCCAAACCTAAGCATATAAAACTAGGGGACCAAAATATAGTTTTTTCCGCAAAAAGGAGCTGGTACATGGTGCAAGAAACGCCATTCATTCTATTCATACTCATTTTGGGCAGGAAGTACATGGAGAAGATCTTGTGGTTAAAGAAGCTTTGCTACCTTTCTTGGCGATTCTGTTTATTTTGCTCAGCAATGTTAACAAAGTTCCAAGAAGTGGTTACCAAAAGGCTTGCTTCACAAGAAGAAGAAGACTTAACACAGCCTATGAACTCAGAGGAGATTAAGTAAGCTCTCTGTTATCTCAAGCATAACAAGGCACATAGACCTGATGGTTTTAGTGCTAAATATATTTAGCAAGATTAATATATAGTGGGAAGGGTTGCAATTGTAGCTATCTTAGCTTTTTTCAATCAGGGTAAGCAACAAGAGATACACCAGTTTTATGATAATTCATAAGCAACTACAGTAGTATCTCTGGTCTATAGCCTATTTCAGACTCAATTTTGTGATTGACTCAACCAATCACAGGGATAAGAACATATTTTAAGGCAATCCTATGAATCACACTCGATAAACATATAACTTCTCAACCAAGTAACCCTATATTTAATACATGATAGTGTAATTATCTCGTACCATCAATTTCCTTCTTTGCCAAACAACTTAATCAGGATTCAACCTAGCAACAAAATCATGTACGGTGTGAACCCAAAATAAAAGAAAAGGGGGAATTGTTTCACCATAATTGTGTTGTGCCAAATTGAGAGCAGAAGATACAGAATTATTATGAAAAAAGGTCGTTAGTATGGTGCGGCTAATGTAGTGAGTGATCGAGAAAAGAAGAGAGAAGAATATCATACCTAGAAGTCTTCATGTAGTGTGGCTGATCGTTAGAATGGAGCAAATCTGTGAAACTAGGTTTTGAGCAAATTAATGTAATATCCCGAACTTCGGGAGCCAACTAAAATAATCATTCGGGCTCCGAAAAATAAACGGGTGCTAAATTTAAGTAATACTCGAGTATTAGTAGTGCACTGAAGCTTAAAAATAATTTGGGGCAAAAATATAATTTTTAAAATTTTGGGGGCATTTTCGTAATTTTTGAAAACTTGAGGGGTTAATTTGTAATTCTTGGAAGTGTACATTATGTGTCAAACTTTCAGGATGAGTTGGCCACCTCTTGCTTATTGCTTTATGACTCATCTAATTTAAATTATAAAATATAGATAGATAGGATAAGATTTTTGGGGGAATTAAAGAAAGAAGAAAATAGAAAATAAATTCAGAAAATTAAAACAAGAAAAAAAACAGAGAACAGAACCAGAGAAAGAAAGAAAGAAATAGAGAAGAGAAAATAGGGGGTCTCGGGTATGGGAGAAAGGGAAGAAAAGAGAAGAAGAAGGAGAAGAAGGGAGGGAAAAGAAGGAAAGAGAGGAAAGAAAGAGAAGAAAAAGAAGAACGGAAACATGGAGAAGAAGCTCGACAGAGGGGAAAGCAAGAAAGAAAGGAACAGAGAGAGAAGCAGGAGCTTTGGCAGAGAAGCAGGAGCTTCGACAGAGAAGCAGGAGCTTCGACAGAGAAGGAATCAAGAAGAGAGAGATTAGGAAAATTCTCAATAGGTAGTCTTTAAATTTTAGTCTAAAAGTTAGATACATGGGTGTGTATTTGGTTACTGTGTGTGCATGTTCTCAATAGTGAGTTGTAGGTGTGTATGTGTTCATGCCATAGTTATGGATTTCCAGCTTATGGGTGGGGGTGTTAAGTGTTTTATTATGTAATCAGTGTGTTTGTAGGTGCATAGAGATAGGGGGAGTCTGCCACTGGACATGCACAGTGTGTAGTGGGTGTTTTACAGTGTGTACATGTATTATAAGCAAGTGTATATGTGTGTGTTTTGCTTACCATGTGTACTTCGGGTGTGTGAGTTAAGTGTATAAGTGGAATTCAATGCCTACATAAGTGTATTGCATGGGGTAGGGTGTATCAGTGTGTGTTTCATTGGGTGCCGTGGGTGTTGGTGTGTAAAATTGGGACGTGCAGCTGGTGTTCCATGGATGTGGAAGTGTAGCTTCTTTCGAGTGTGTGTGTTTATGAGTTTATGTGGATGTAATTTAAATATATAATAGGGTTAGTGTATGTGTTTTGGATAGGGTAATGGAAGTATAGTGTCTTAGAGTGTGTTGGGAGTGCATTCACGTGTGTTCATGACTAATATGTATGAAATGGGTCTTGACAGGAAAGAAGGAAGATGATGGGTGTGTGTTCTGAAGGTGAACTACTAGGTGCTTCGATTTGAATAGTGTTTGTTTTTGTTGATAAAAGTGGGGGTAAGTTAGATAGTTTTCATTCAAAATTTTTATAAACATTTTGGATCCAAATTAGACAAAACACCAAACAGTAACCCCCAATATTTTTATGAGTCCTACGCTCTGAAAACGTTTGGGAATTTTTGGAGTCCACAAAGGGCGCTAAATGAGGGTATCGAATAACTACAATTATCAGTTTATTTAGAATAGCAAACCAAGTTATTGTAGCCTAAAAAACTTATGGAAGACCTATTTTATAGATATGATTCATTATCTAAAATTTTGGACCTTTTCAAGGCCAATAGGTATTTTTTGCGAAACTGGCCTTTTAGCGCTCGGTCCGTACACCGGTTCGGGATTTTCGGACGAAAAATTTTTAAACTACTTTTTAGGCCAGAAATAACATCAGGATGTTTAAAATAGTGTTTTAAGTTATTTTTTATATTTTTCGGTGCCGGAAACCCCCAGGGGTGTTTTAGTAATTTACCACCCCGAAGGGCGTATTTTGGTAATTTTATCTATAAGAGGTATTTTAAATTAAATTTACATACAGTAACATTATTTTAGTGACTTTACTTTTGGAAAAGTCATTTTGATGATTAAAATGTAACGGGGGTGTTTTGGTAATTTGCCGCATTGACGGGGTATTTTGGTAATTTGACCTAAGAAAGGTATTTTTGCATAGATTTACATATGGGAAGCTTGTTTTAGTGATTCTACTTACGGAAAGACCGTTTTGGGGATTTGAGTCTGAGAGGGGCATTTTGGTAATTTTACACTCGGGCGTTTCGGTAATTTTACATACCCGGTGAGGGGAGGTTCATTTTGGGAGCATGCGTGAGTTCGATTAAGTTATACTTTTGTTCTGTAGGCTGTATTATTCCGTTTCAGTTAAAGCTAAAGACTTCGGTTTGGATAATTTAACTGCGGATCTAGGTAAGGGATTCTATTTGAACCTTGGGTAAGGACTTTTGTCCTAACCCTTATTTGATTTCTTGTACTCGTAAGTACTCCTTTGAATTACTTATGACTAATGTCGCACTCTGAAGTTATGTATTGATATCATCATGTTCTTGCCCAGAAAATTCTAATGTTGAAACTGAATCGGTTATTTGGAATTCTTGTGATGCTCGCATGTTATTGCGGGCAGAGCAAATTTGATAATTGTCTGTATCCCTTCTTCCGAACTGTTATGATTTTATTCAATAATTCTTCGTAGTCGTTTTGTTGTTTATCTGTGATTTTTCTTCTGAAATTCTGATTTCTTCTGAAAATCCCGAATGCTGACTTATGTCAGTATGATTATTGTTATGAGAATCTGAATTGATTTTGGGGATATGAGCTTATATTAACGCTCATTGATATTGTCATTTTCTGTGTTGACCTGGGTACCTGTTTAGTGGGGAGGCGGTATAAGGCTGGTTGAATCCTGCATGAAACGCAGGCTAGTATCCAAGTGGACTGGTAATTATTTTAGTACATCATGCATGTGTACACTATATGAGATTGCCATAATGGCATTGCAATTGCTAAGGATCAACGTTGATTTTTGATTTTCTTTAGCTAGAATGATTTGTGCTTGGGTTGAAAGCCCTTGACAAACATTCATTGTACTTAGTTAGAAGGATTTGTACTTGGGTTGAAATCCCCTGACAAGCCTTTATCGTATTATCTGATTTGATTTCTGCTTGGGTTAAAATCGCTCGAGAAATCTTGTTGTATTTTCAAAATGAATTTCTGCTCAGATTGAAATCCCTTGAGCAAGGGAAATTTTTGTGGTACTTGGAAATGCGGACTTGAAAAGGATCTTTTATTGATCGTTTTGGACCTGTTCTGATTGTTAATATTTATTTTGGTATCTATTTCTGATGAACTTTGCTTAGTTTGGGTAATTATTGAATTTTGATCGTTCGAAGTGTCTTGAAAATCATCGTCGGTTGGATTTTTCGGAGTTGTGTTATAATATCTTTTGTAGTCCTTGTACGACCTTACTGAGCTCTCAAAAGCTCACCCTTCTTTTGGCTCCTTTCTGCAGGTGATGATAAGCTGTAGCAGGTTCGGAAATTAGTTAGAGTCTGAGTGAGATTTTGATGAGCCCATCACCACCCCTGCGTGGGTCTGTACTGTTGATTCATCCTTTAGGATTCAAGTTTGAAAAGAACATAGGTTTTAAGGGTTTGAGTTCAAGCAGGTTTTGTTGTAAATCTTGTATTTTGGAGAATTCGAGTCGGTAACGGATTAGATGCTTTGAAGTATGTGGTTGTGTACTGGATTTGGCAGGTTTGATGTGATCCGGTAGGTTAACGACCCGGGAGTTCGGGGCAGCGGTGCTCTGTATTTTCGGGGGCGTTATAGTTGATATCAGAGCAGTTCAGTCTTGTGGTATTAGAAGTATAGACATATGAATCTGTAGGCATGGAACAGCAGTGTGTAAGTAACATGATTTTGTGGAATGGTATTTTGGTTAACGAGAGTGGGGTAGGATGATGGTAGCGTTAAGAAGTCTGCCTTGACTAGTCATTGTGCTGTTCTTTATACCCGTGTTGGTATAACCCCAATAACTGTTTATTGTATCCGTATGGTTAGAATTTGAAGCTCTTGCAGCGGTAATGATATGGAGGGCCTAGTTGTCCCCGATAGATGAAATTCCAAGAGGATTGTATAAGATGGAACATGAAATTCCTGGTATTAGAAAGACTTGACCAGACAATCTTTTGATTGGAAAATATGTTGTATGGGTTTTATGATTATAGAGAGGCAACCCTATCCAATGGAGGAAACAATAGAACCTTAGAACTGATAGTTATGATTCTGAAGACTATGAACCTGATTTTGATTTTGATGACATAAAATTTGGCAACTGGCAGCCAGGATTACAAATCTGGCCCAACCACAACAATAACCTTGAAATGAGAGTATCTTGGCGACCTTAACAGATGAAATGACTAGTTACATGAAGTTATTGAACCTTATAGAGACAGTGAATTGGATTAGCAAAATGAAGAAAATTTTGAGCAATTGGTCGTATAAATTTTGAGCAATTATGAGTGAAGTGACGAAAGATTTAATTTGTTGGATATAAACTGAGAGACGAGGTCGATCAGGGGTGGAAAGAGTATCGAAGGATCTAACTTCTTAGAAATTGATTTATGTCATTTATATACCTTTTAGAGAATTATTTTCAACCGGTATTTTGCCAAATTTCGTGAATAGATGTGAAGCAGATTAAGAATCAATAGATGAAGTTAAAATGAGGTTTTGTTACCCTGTTAAAATTACGGTAAGGATGTTATTGACGAAGGCAGGTAGATGCCAGAAGTCTGAGTGGGGGCTTAGGCCTGGATTGAGAAATAGAATGTTCCCAGCTCGATCGACGAGCGATATGAAATGTCTTTATTTGGTAGATGTTTTGGAACAGTCTAAGTCTGACAATGGAAGAAGACATAAGTAAACACAGGACGAATAGAAGAGAGATAAGAAAGAATTTCCTCCGAACGGAATTGTATAAGCTGACGGTCGTCAGCAAAAGCTTTTACAGTTGGCATAGTACGATGCTCAGGGTTGAAGGTTGGGGCAGGATCAGGGATTCAGGCCCAATTCGGTTCGATTAAATTGTTATCTGGACAGAGTTCTAAAATTTGATCAAGGCATGATATGAAATTTAGGGGAGCGCAGGGTGAAGACGCTCGATCAATTCAAGGTATTAGAGTTAAATCATTGTATAATGTGGGAATTTGACCTATACAGAGTATTGGTCAGGGTGATAGGTCAATTTTTATCCACCCCATGTGGTTGTGCGAATAGAAATCAGAGTGGTGAGTATGCAATAAAGTGACCGGATGATGCATTAAGCCTAGCAGTACAAAGCAGTAAGTTTGAAATTGTCTGTTTGTGAGAAGTAATCAGTTGGGGTACCTTTTGCTAGTGTAATAGCGGTATTCCTTGGCAGGAAGAGAACAAGGTCAGTAGGGGCTGAGGCCCAGAATATCAGTTAGAAGTTGTGTAATGTCTGCTTAGGATGTTGTTATATCTGATGACGTAATGCCAGGTACACTACATGGTAATCCATTAAATTTTCATATATGGTCTGATTATGGAGTGTCAAGTACCTTCGTATCCCTTACCTTCGCATAGTGATTGAAGGTGAAACTTATCTGTTAGGAGCTGATTATGATAGGTACTCCATCGGAGAATCCTTTGACTGCTTCTACGGTTCTCTGTAACCTTACTATCCACTTAAGGGATAGCAATTTTCTGTGAATCTCATGATATTTATTGTTCGAGGTTTGATATCATGCGAGACATGAATTGATTACACTCTAATCACGTATCTATAAGTTGTTAGAGAAAAGCCTAGTCGAAGTTAAGTTTGTGATTTGATTTATGAGTAGGAATGGTGTTTTGAAAAATGAGTGGTGTTAAGACCAAAAATTTTGGTTTAAGGGTACAAGAAGGGATTTGGAATTTTGCTCTTTCATCTAAATCATCCTTTCCATATTGAATTCAAGGACGACTTAATTGAATGTCAGCTTACGCTGAGACGTCAGAGAAGATGTCATTCATGCTGGATCGTCTTATTCCTATCCGAGATATTTATCTGTCCTTTTGAATCTATTTGGACTTGATGAGGTAGTATCTGACCCACTGGCCATGGGGAAGTTACAAATCTTATTAAGGACCAATAACTCCTTCTGATTCTGATTGTTCTGAGTCATTGGGTTGACCTTGCTTTCGTCAGACCGATATCATTGTTTCTGTGTCCGTCGTTTCTTCTGGAATGTCACAGAATTCTGTTGTGAACCTCGAGAGCCAATATGCATGATTTTGTTAAAGATTTTTGTATTTTGATTGCCTGATTACGATTATTACTATCAATACTTGCGTAGTTTCCCTTACCTGGATATGAGGTTAGGTAAATTCCTAAACCTCAGATAATCTGTGAGCGAGAATAGACTCTGGGAATGCTGATTAGGTTTGGATAAGTTATTCGATGATTTGGTATAAGATGAAAATTTGTCTGAACCTGAGATAACAAACTGCTGGTTATTTGCTTTTGGAACCAGAAGATTTAATAGTTTAACTGAAACAAATGATTGAAGGATAAGGTTATGAGATTTTTGTAAATAATATAACTGTGAGAATAGACTCTGGGAATGCTGATTAGCTACTATGAGATAATTATAAGAATTCTGCGACGGAAGCATGATACATAGAGGTGAGAAGTGATAGGGTATCCGAGAGCAAATTTCGAGGACGAAATTTTTATAAGGGGGAATAATGTAATATCTCGAACTTCGGGAGTCGACTAAAATAATCATTCGGGCTCCGAAAAATAAACGGGCGCTAAATTTAGGTAATACTCGAGTATTAGTAGTGCACTTAAGCTTAAAAATATTTTGGGGGTAAAAATGTAATTTTCAAAATTTTGGGGGCATTTTTATATTTTTTGAAAACTTGAGGGGTTAATTTGCAATTCTTGGAAGTGTGCATTATGTGTCAAACTTTTAGGATGAGTTGGCCACCTCTTGCTTATTGCTTTATGACTCATCTAATTTAAATTATAAAATATAGATAGATATGATAAGATTTTTGGGGAAATTAAAGAAAGAAGAAAATAGAAAAGAAATTCGGAAAATTAAAACAAGAAACAAAACAGAGAATAGAACAAGAGAAAGACAGAAAGAAATAGAGGAGAGAAAACAGGGGGTCTCGGGTATGGGAGAAAGGGAAGAAAGAGAAGAAGAAAAGAAAAGAAGAAGGAGAAGAAGGGACAGAAAAGAAGGAAAGAAAGAGGAAGAAAGAGAAGAAAAAGAAGAAAGGAAACATGGAGAAGAAGCTCGACAGAGGGGAAACCAAGAAAGAAAGGAACAGAGAGAGAGAAGCAGGAGCTTTGACAGAGAAGGAATCAAGAAGAGAGAGATTAGGAAATTCTCAATATGTAATCTTCTTTAAATTTTAGTTGAAAAGTTAGATACATGGGTGTGTATTTGGTTACTGTGTGTGCGTGTTCTAAAAAGTGAGTTGTAGGTGTGTATGTGTTCATGCCATAGTTATGGATTTCCAGCTTATGGTGGGGGTGTTAAGTGTTTTATTGTGTAATCAGTGTGTTTGTAGGTGCATAGAGATTGGGGGAGTCAGCCAGTGGACATGCACAATGTGTAGTGGGTGTTTTACAGTGTGTACATGTATTATAGGCGAGTGTGTATGTGTGTGTTTTGCTTACCATGTGTGCTTCGGGTGTGTGAGTTAAGTGTATAAGGTGTGGAATTCAATACCTACATGAGTGTATTGCATAGGGTAGGGTGTATCAGTGTGTGTTTCATTGGGTGCCGTGGGTGTTGGTGTGTAAAATTGGGATGTGCAGCTGGTGTTCCATGGATGTGGAAGTGTAGCTTCTTTCGAGTGTGTGTGTTTATGAGTTTATGTGGATGTAATTTAAATGTATAATGGGGTTAGTGTACGTGTTTTGGATAGGGTAAAGAGAGTTTAGTGTCTTAGAGTGTGTTGGGAGTGCATTCACCTGTGTTCATGACTAATATGTATGAAATGGGTCTTGACAGGAAAGAAGGAAGATGATGGGTGTGTGTTCTGAAGGTGAACTACTAGGTGATTCGATTTGAATAGTGTTTGTTTTGTCGCTAAAAGTGGGGGCAAGTTAGATATTTTTCATTCAAATTTTTTATAAACATTTTGGGTCCAAATTAGACAAAACAAAAAACTGTAACCCCCAATATTTTTACGAGACCTACGCTCTAGAAACGTTTGGGAAGTTTTGGAGTACGCGAAGGGCGCTAAATGAGGGTATCGAGTAACTATAATTATCAATTTATTTAGCATAGCAAACCAAGTTATTTTAACCTGAACATTTTATGGAACACCTATTTTACAGATATGATTCATTATCTAAAATTTTGGGCCATTCCGAGGCCAATAGGTATTTTTTGCGAAACTGGCCTTTTAGCGCTCGGTCTGGACACCAGTTCAGGATTTTCGGGTGAAAATTTTATAAAATACTTTTTAGGCCAGAAATAATATCAGGATGTTTAAAATAGCATTTTAAGATATTTTTGAGATTTTTCAGGTGCCGGAAACCCCCAGGGGTGTTTTGGTAATTTACCATCGCGAAGGGGTATTTTGGTAATTTTATCTATAAGAGGTATTTTGAAGTAAATTTACACACAATAAGATTATTTTAGTGACTTTACTTTTGAAAAAGTCATTTTGATGATTAAAGTGTAACGGGGGGTGTTTTAGTAATTTGTCACCCCGAAGGGATATTTTGGTAATTTGTCACCCCGAAGGGGTATTTTGGTAATTTGACCTAATAAAGGTATTTTGCATAGATTTACATATAGAAAGCTTATTTCAGTGATTCTACTTACGGAAAGACCGTTTGGGTGATTTAAGTCCGAGAGGGGCATTTTGGTAATTTTACACTCTAGGGGCGTTTCGATAATTTTACATACCCGGTGAGGGGAGGTTGATTTTGGGAGCATGCGTGAGTTCGATTAAGTTATAATTTTGTTCAGTAGACTGTATTCTGATTGTTCGATTATTCCGTTTAGGTTAAAACTAAAGACTTTTAGTTAGGATAATTTAGCTGCGGATCCAAGTAAGGGATTCTATCTAAACCTTGGGTAAGGATTTTTGTCCGAACCCTTATTTGATTTCTCATACTCGTAAGTACTCCTTTGAATTACTTATGACTAATGTCACACTCTGAAGTTATGTATTGATATCAGCATGTTCTTGCCCAGAAAACAGTAATGTTGAACCTGATTCGATTATTTAGAAATCTTGTGATGCTCGCATGTTATTGCGGGCTGAGCAAATTTGATAATTGTCTGTATCCCTTCTTCCGAACTGTGGTGATTTTATTCGATAATTATTCGTAGTCGTTTTGTTGTTTATCTGTGATTTTTCTTCTGAAATTCTGATTTCTTCTTAAAATCCCGAATGCTGACTTATGTCAGTATGATTATTGTTATGAGAACCTGAATTGATTATGGGGATATGAGCTTATGTTAACGCTCATTGATATTGTTAATTTCTGTGTTGACGTGGGTACCTGTTTAGTGGGGAGGCGGTATAAGCTGGTTGAATCCTGCATGAAACGCAGGCTAGTACCCAAGTGGACTGGTAATTATTTTAGTACATCATGCATGTGTACACTACATGAGCTTGCCATAATGGCATTAAAATTGCCCAGGATCAACATTGATTTTTGATTTTCTTTAGCTAGAATGATTTGTGCTTGGGTTGAAAGCCCTTGACAAACATTCATTGTACTTAGTTAGAAGGATTTGTACTTGGGTTGAAATCCCTTAACAAGCCTTTATCGTATTATCTGATTTGATTTCTGCTTGGGTTAAAATCTCACGGGAAATCTTGCTGTATTTTCGAAATGAATTTCTGCTCGGATTGAAATCCCTTGAGCAAGGGAAATTTTTTATGGTACTTGGAAATACAGACTTGAAAAGGATCTTTTATTGATCGTTTTGGATCTGTTCTGATTGTTAATATTTATTTTGGTATCTATTTCTGATGAACTTTGCTTAGTTTGGATAATTATTGAATTTTGATCGTTCGAAGTGTCTTCAAAATCATCGTCGGTTGGATTTTTTGGAGTCGTGTTATAATTTCTTTTGTAGTTCTTGTACGACCTTACTGAGCTCTCAAAAGATCACCCTTTGTTTGGCTCCCTTCTGCAGGTGATGATAAGCTGTAGCAGGTTTGGGAATGAGTTAGAGTCTGAGTGAGATTTTGATGAGCCCATCACCACGGTATAGTAAGACCCCTGCGTGGGTCTGTACTGTTGATTCATCCTTTAGGGATTCAAGTTTGAAAAGAACATAGGTTTTAAGGGTTTGAGTTCAAGCAGGTTTTGTTGTAAATCTTGTATTTTGGAGAATTCGAGTCGGTACGGATTAGATGCTTTGAAGTATGTGGTTGTGTACAGGATTTAACAGGTTTGATGTGATCCGGTAGATTAACGACTCGGGAGTTCGGGGCGGCGGAGCTCCGTATTTTTGGGGGCGTTACAATTATCGCCACTTTCCTGGGATAATCTAATTGCCAAATTATGCCCGTGAAATTCTCCCGCCTGATCGTTGACCCCTATCGCGACGGTAAGCAGCCATGGGCTTTGCCACGGTAAACACCCATTCCCGTTGGTCCAATCGTCAATTGGGCATCCACAGTCGAGATTCCCCCAATTCCCATGGTTAAGCACCGTCGAGATTACCCCCACAATCGTCGCTAAGTAATAATAGCCTTGTAAACCTAGGTTCGGGGCATCACAGTATTATTGTCTTAATGTAATTGATAGAGTGAGTGGTTAATGTTCTGGAATTTTCGCAGCGTTACAGTTGGTATCAGAGTATAGGTATATGATTCTGTAGACTTTTGAAATGTATACTAGGATGCTTATAGGTTTGACGGGAGGACTAAGGCGAAAACCTAAAGTTTTTTGTTAAACGGTAGGATATAGCTTAGATATGTGATTTCGTTCGACAAAGGTATAACTGGTTTGGTTTGACATCAGAGAATACAGGGAAAGCATGATGATCTTGAGTGTGATGCGTAAATGTTTACAGAATGGGCTATCCATATTGGCTAAGTCAAAGCAGTATGCTTCGAAGGTTATTCGATGGTATCAATTTTGGTGACAGATTAATCAAAAGAGATGGGCAACATATTTTCCTTCAAGTGATCACATGATTTTGATTATTGAACTTCACAGACAACATTATTACAAAAATACAGATAGGAGGACTGAGTTATGGTCTTGGTAGTCAATGGAATGCAGATAGGAGGACTGAGTTTGATTCCGTGTTGAGTAATCACGTGTTTGAAGGATTAAGACGTTTATGGGAAGGAAATATTTCCAGCTGACTTGTGATTGTGGGACATGAATTTCGGTGAAGAGTTTGAAGAGTGCTCGGCTATTGTGTTGACTACTATAAAAGTTACGTAGTGAAAGAATAGTGTTTGGACGTTGTCAATGCTGAAAATATCGACTACAAAATTTTTATAAGTGGGATAGAATGTAATACCCCAAAATCTGAGACTGGTTTCATGGTAAAAATCTTAACTAATTACTCATTAAACCTTTAGCGACGAATTGGTAAACATTATACATTATGATAATATCTAAATGAAACGAGTAGTCTAATATTTGAATGAAACGAGTTGGCACGTCTCCCTTATCCGATATGCATGTAATTGTCAGCAGATAGAATTTGCTATAATATATTGTCATCCCACAGTTTAATAACAACAATATAATTCTCTAGAGGTCTTCGTACACTTGAATATGTAGTGCCATGGAGACGTTGTTTCCTGATAATGAAAGAGACTTCAATAACTAGTGTCTGGAATGTGGACCATTCAATGCTCCAAATGATGAATTAGTCGGTTCAATAACTAGTGTCTGGAACGTGGACCATCATTTATTTGGACCATTCAATGCTCCAAATAAATGATGAATTAGTCGGTCCATAGAATTCACAGTTACTGAATTTCGAAGAAGAATACATTTTTCCGATATGGCTGAAGAATAGTAAGAAGGAAACGCCTATAAATATATAGCCATGCATGCTAGTCAAGCATGCATTCCAGAAAAAGTTCATAATACTCACAAAATCTGGCACTCGGTCTCTCTATGGAAGGATTAAAGTCTCCCCTACAACCTCCAACATATGGCAACTTAATCACGGTTCTCAGCATTGATGGAGGTGGAATAAGAGGGATTATTCCAGGGACTATCCTCGAGTTTCTCGAGTTTGAGCTTCAGGTAACATGTCATCACATTGCTTTGGATTGGTATCAAACTATCAAATACGCTATATGATTTCGTTGTTAGACCTTTAGAAAGTCACCCTGACTGGGTTTTTGAATTATGAGATTGTTACGGGTAAATGCTGTGATCGTGCAGAAGCTTGATGGCAAGGATGCAAGACTTGCAGACTACTTTGACGTGATTGCTGGCACAAGCACAGGCGGTCTAGTGACTGCAATGTTAACTGCACCAAATGAAAAGAACCGCCCCTTATTCGCTGCCAAGGATATCAAGGCTTTTTACCTTGAGAACTGCCCTAAAATCTTCCCTCAAAGCTGGTAATAGTTGCAAACAGTAAATGGAAACTATGAGTCTATCACAAATAACTCCTTCTACATGGTTAAATTTCTCAAACAGGTCTCCGTTTCCTCACATAACAAAGGTAGCCAAGACCTTACAAGGACCAAAATACGATGGCAAGTATCTCCACAATCTTGTCAAAGAAAAGCTAGGGCATATTCGATTGCACGAGACATTAACTAATGTTGCAATACCAACCTTCGACATCAAGACACTCCAGCCAACCGTGTTTTCAACTTATGAGGTTCGTGTTAATCTATCTAATACGTGACAAGTTAAAATGTTCAAGCATTTAAACTTGTGGAACTAAAAACTTGGCAAAATTTTTATGTGTCAGGCGGAGAATCATCCGAGCTTGGATGCCTTGCTCTCAGATATATGCATTGGAACATCGGCTGCACCAACTTATCTTCCCGCCCATTATTTCGAAACCCAAGATCCCACAGGAAAAGTCAGGGAGTTTAACCTAATTGATGGCGGCGTTGCTGCAAATAATCCGGTGCATATTACTTTGCATACATCATTCTGCATCTCTTTTGTTCCTCCCACTTCTCTTGGGGAAAAGAATTTGCATAAACCCTAGCTCTAGCAATTTTCAGCAGCTATTCTAATAGTGAAACTTTTTCTTCTGTGTTCGGTTTTGGTAACATATTGGCTTACGTGTTAATTTTCTAGACTTTAATTGCAATTGGAGAAGTTACGAAGCAGATAATCCGTGGAAGTCCCCACTTCTTCCCAGTTAAGCCGATGGACTATGGTCGATTTTTAGTCATATCCTTGGGAACCGGCTCGTCAAAACCAGAAGAGAAGTATGAGGCAGATGAAGCAGCAAAGTGGGGTGTATTGGGGTGGTTGACTAGTGATGGTTCAACCCCCTTAGTGGATGTGTTCACTCAGGCGAGTGCCGACATGGTTGACTTTCACCTTTCAGTTATTTTTCAAGCCCTTAAATCAGAAGAGAGGTACCTACGCATTCAGGTAAGCTATGTACATGATATTATATGTGACGCAATCAGAGAAATGAAACATTTATATGGTACAACAATTCACTCGTTTGTGTGCACTGTAGGACGACACGTTAACCGGGTTCGTGTCGTCAGTTGATATAGCTACTCAAGAAAACTTGCAAGATCTTGTCAAAGTTGGTGGAGGACTGCTTAGAAAACCAGTTTCAAGGGTTAATATGGAGACAGGCAAGGTTGAGTCTGCTGGTCAGGAGACTAACGAAGAAGCTCTTATAAGGTATTGAGCCTTCTATTAATACCATAGCATTGGCCTAGGATATTCACTAGTGACATGCTGATTGAATTTTGATCCTGCAGATTTGCAAAGATGCTGTCCCTGGAGAAGAGAATTCGTGATGCTAGATCACCAAATGCTGCTGCAAAAACCAACTGATTGTCTCTCTAATTAGATATATGCTTCTGGGTTAATGTTGGAAGCAGATCTTTTTCGCAACAAATTCTATTTGATTGATTCGTTTGAATAAAGTTAGTGCAGGTGACATGAATGTTGTCACATGTACCAGTTTAATAAATTTTATTCATTCATTATTTGATTAATATATGCCAGGAGGGATAAGATGCTGCCAATGAAGGCATTGCCACCACATCTCTGTCTGTCTCTCTCTCTCTCTCTCTCTCTCCCTGCCTCCCTCTCCCTCCCTCCTTCCCCCCCCCCCTTCCTCCACCCAATTATATAACTAAATTATTTGTGCCGACTGCGAAGAAAATTATTTGTGCTCATCGACGCCTAAAGCCATAAAAAACTTATTTCCTTTTATTTTGTATTTTCAGCTGCAAAGCTGTCAACAAGAGAAAGGAATTTTCGCGCTGCAAAGCTGGAAAAAACTTATTTGAAGAAAGTAGCACGTCTTTTGCAACATAATTTACTGCCACTATTACTCTAACGTGAGGTTTGATAGCTTACAACAAAAGGGTACCTCTTTTCAGCATTTTCCAGCACTAAAATTCTCATGGTAGTGCTACAATGAAATCTAGGGACTTGATGGATGTTCTACGCTTCATTTGTCCCGACTGCCCCTGGTACCCAAACACGGATTGCCCGTACGTTTACTTCGTCCGTTTGGATGCTACATCTCTTTATTTTCAGGAGTACTCAATCGAGTATCACCTTGAGGTTATAATGGTTTCATAGTATTTGCCTACCAGGAAAAAAAGAAAGAAAGAAATCTACATGTTGATTGAGGATGTGCTCGTTAGATGTTTGTTCCGAGTAAATCTCGTTACTAAATATATGGCATTACCGAATTCAAGACCCTTTTACACATGTACATGTTACTGACTCCCCCAATCATTCGTAAAGGAGCACATTACATTTTGGCTACATATCATTATTGTCACTGAAAGTGAGTTATTTTTGGTGTACATAGGTAGATCATGGTCACAAAAGTAGTTGTATTTAGCAAAAATTATTGGGTCATAAGCTTTAAAAATAAACTTGAGAGAATATTCCTACACGACTTAGTGGAATACTTGACATGAAAAGAATTAATATTACTAAAAGTAGAAGTCTTAGCGCAAAGCAGAAAGTACTAAACGGTCCTTCTTGAAATCTCAAGACAGCATAATAGCAGAGCATTCTAAGTGGTGTAGAGGTCTTCGAAAGGGTCATTTTGACTACTCAAGGCACCCGTAACTGATTACGTTTCCAAAGCTATGGGCCTGGCCAATCCCCCCGTTATGCAATGAGGATTCTTTGCTAGAACTGTGGTGGCAAGGGTCAGTCAGCCACAATTCGTACAGCTTTGAGTCTGATCCGTAAGCATCACCCAGATGTTGTACTTATTGTGGAAACTAAAATGCTTGTTTCCAAGGTCGGTTGTCTGTTTAGGAAGTTAGGTTTTATTGATTTTGTTGGCGTTGACCCGGTTGGTTTAAGCGGAGGGCTCTGGTTGGGATGGTTAGCTTCCAGCCCCTTATCTGTGATTTCGTGGCACGCCAATTTCATTTAATAGTGTCGAGAGGGCCGGATAACTTTATGATTTACCACGGTTTTCTCTATGATCATCCCAATGTCCAAAACCGCCTTAACGTTCGGCACAATGTTACTTTTGTTTTATCCCCCTTTTCAGGTCCTTTCTATATTAGCGGTGATTTTAACCAACTTCTGTCGCGTTGTGAGAAACCGGGTCCCAACTCTTATTCAATCCCTGGTGGTCAAGCATTACGGGATTTTCTTGAATGCTTTGGCCTATCTGATGTTGGTTGGGAGGGTCCCTTGTATACCGGGGTACATCGTACTCCTGATCATGGATTCTTTTACCAGAAATTAGATCGCGTCATAACCTCTCCAGATTGGATTGTTTATTAATCAAAGGCGGTCGCCAGTAATCTGGCAATTCAAGGATCGAATCATGTGTCGATTCTATGTGACACAAATCCACTTTGTTGTAAATTTCCATTGCCTCACCGTTTTGAGGCCATGTGGTTTTCCTCCCCTGAGGTGTTCTCTTTAATTAGGGATATGTGGGATGTACCGACTGTCGGCTCTCCCTTTTTCCAAGTAATACGCAAATTTCAGCGAGTTTTAAGTGGGGTGCACCAATGGAGTAAGAGGATGTTTGGGATTGATCTAGATTGGTCAAACATGATTAAATCAGTTTTTAAGTGTTTGGCAAAAAGTAAACTGCTTAATCTGCTCGAATGTGCTCAAAACTGATTAAATCTATAATTTTCATTTTCTTGGATTAAGATTTAATCAATTTCGGAGAATCAAGTTTGACCAAGAAAATTACCAAATTATCCTTACTTGTAAACATCATTAAATGCTCAATTTCAGTTTGAATACATTATATGGTAATTTTGTTATACTAAATAAAAGGTTTAGTGGGGCCCTATTAATGAGGATAGAGTAAGAGACTGTACAGACGCATTGGAGAATGAGAGTGACCTAGGAGTATGGGAAACCAAAACTTAGTAGCATCTCCCGAAGGAAAACCCAGTTAACTCTATCAAATGCCTTATTCATATCTAACTTAAGAGCTATCAGGACAACACGCCCTTTTTTTTGCCGACGAACATGCTCAGCAAGCTCCTGTGCAATCAGGACATTATCTGCTAGGCGGGCATCCAAAGATAAAAGCATTCTGGTTCTGATCGACAATTGTAGGCATGATAGACGCCATTCTAGAAACTAGGACTTTAGATACGATCTTGTAAATGACATTGCATAAGCTAATAGGGCAAAAATCTCCCACCGATTCAGGAGAATATCTCTTAGGAATAAGGGAAATAAAGGTTTGATTAGCTTCGGTATGCATGAACCCAGAGTTTAAGAATTAATGACAGAACAACTCCAGTAACAAATGGTCCAACAAGGGGTTAACAGCGCTGATACACTAGGGCAGGGACTCATGATGTTTTGCAGCTTTCTAAAAGGCAAAACTTCCCTTGAAGTAGTTTCCTTAATGCTAAGAAGCCTTGGCAGGGTTCCTAGATTTGGCGTAGTTTATTAGTGGGGCAACAAGCTCTTAAACAAGGCATACAGTGGCAAATGGATATGGTCACTCAATTTCTGTCTGGATGATCCGGTGGTTGTCTCATTAATTCCATACCCAACTTCAAGTGTTTTGCCCATAACAAAATGTGCACCGGTACATCTCTGACTTGTTCCTCCATAGTACTACTAGTTGGAATCTTCAAACTTTACTAGATATATTCCCTTCCGATACTATCTGTAGCATCCTTCAGCTCAACATTTTGCCATCTAGAGCCGCTGATGTTAGTTTCTGGTCATATGCGAAGGAAGAGTGCTTCTCCACACGTAAGGCTTATAGACAGTTAGCACATATTGGCGAACGTTGTTCATATTGTGTTCCCGCCTTGTCGACCTCCTTGCCGTCATGTGTCTGGCGTGGCGTAGACTATAGAAATTGCCTACGCCAGAAAAGCTAAAGATATTTCTACGGCAATTTCTGCATCAACGACTTCCAATGTCTGCTGCTCTTTGGAAAAGAAAATGTCAAATCGCTGCCAACTGCCACTGTGTCTAATTTCCCCTGAAACACAAAACCATCTATTCCTTGAATCTAGCCGTATTCAGAGCCTTTGGCTTGCTCATTTTTGGCAAGTGGGTACCCCTTTAACTTCTTCTACCGTAGACTGGATTGTGGGCTGGCTTTATAATTCATTTGAGGGCACCACCTTCTCTCTTTCCCATTTTGTCAGATCGTTACTCTACTTGGTGTGGTCGAAATGCAGTTGTTTTTAATTGCGACAACTTTATTCCTAAACATATCCTGGCAGAAGGACAAAGATTATTGTCTAATATGAAGGCCACTCCTCGTTTCCAACAGTATTTTCAGAAATTTGCGATCAAGAGTAGTAATCAGCAATCTTCAGTGCAATTCGAACATTTTTTCTATCCGTTAGTTGTTAGAATTGGGTTTTAAACCCATTGTGAAGAAGGAACTTTAACTCAGTTTTCAAATGGGTTCCAAATCATATTTTGGTTAGAAACAAATTGATTCATGTTCATCTATTGGAATAGATGATCATGTTATATTCATATATTTAAAACAAATGGAAGGTGAATGAGAAAATTGAAGTTAAAATTGGTGATTCAACTTGAAGGGAAGAGAGAATCCCACATGAGGCTGAACACAGCCTGGCATAGCTCTAATTTAGTTTTTTTCTTTTTTTTGTGTATTATTAGTCCTACTTGAATTATTGTCGCACTGCGCCGCCTCCTACGAGCACATACTGCCTAAAAACATAACAACAAAAATGCTGAACCTTTTGCTAGGTTTCTCAATGCTAGTTGGGAAGTCTATTTCTTTGTGCGCAACACGGAATGCGACTGATTATTAATTCAATGCAATCTTGGCCCTACCTACCTTAAGAGTACTTCTAAGATTCTTTGGCTGAAACTCTTTTGATAAGATGCCAGTAGCTTTTAAGATTCTCTATTACTTTGGCTGGGTATTTGAGTTACGTTCTCTTTTAAGCTATTTATTTGGCCATTTTAATTGTCTTGATAACCTTCCTTTCGTAATACACCAAGTTTAAGGCATCTTTAAGCATACATGGGTAGCATACCCAAGGCTGATTTTGGTCAAATGTGGGTAGAACTTTAACTTTACTCATGTCCGCGATGGTTTATATGATAAAATTTGCAACGAAATATAAAGCATATATTTTTTTTGTTCTCAACTCTTTTAAGAAAAGTTCACGTAAAAGTATCATTTCCATTATGCTGAATAGGTTGTGGTAAACAGAAAGACAGAAAGTACAAGCTATGTACATGTAACATTCTTGGTTAAAATGTACCTTTTTCAGGTCTTATATATTGTCCTCTTATCTATGTCTCCAGGTTAGATAGTCGCATGTTCCTATTGTGTACACAATACGATATTCGGTTGGTAATGTTCAATATAAACTTCTTTTGTTTGTGTGTTTTTATCACCTTTTAGTTTGTCTGGCATCTTAAGTTTTTAAATATTGATTAAAAGTTGAACTTCGTACATGTAACTTTTTGGACAAACAACTATTCTTTTGTAAGTTTTAGATATCATCAAACATCTGCAATATTTGGCCCTTAAAACTCACTAGAGGTAAGCTAGGTAATTTTTTTCTAGAGATCTTATCCTCTAGGTAAATTTAAGAAGTTCACTTGTAATTACTCGTGGTAAATATCCTGTCACTAATTCTGTCACTTTATAGGTATATAACCTCTATCCCTTTACGGTATATAACTTCATTGCAAAATTATTTATTTATTTTACTATATGAGAAAGAAGGTTAAAAGCTCCGAGAGAAATCAAAGTTTAGCGGCATTTGTCTTTTAAGATTGCTAAATGTAACTTTCAACTAAACGTTGTCATAAGCTTTACCATGAGTTTGAAGTTTGACGCACCAATCTTATAAGTCTAACATGTTACATTAGTTTTGAACCAATTCTTTTTTGATTAGATTACATAGAGAATTTGCAATCGTTGGAAATAATTCTTGACAAGCTAAGAATTAGTTTGAGAATAAAAAGAAGTGGAAAGGGGGATAAGGTTTTAGACAACTTTTACCTCCAATACAAATACAAACATTGTAGGCGGTACCGATATGGCAGATTTAATAGTAGTAGTGGTAGTTAAGGGTGGGTTGATGGTGACGATTAAGGTCGAAGCAATGGTGTGGATGTGCAAATGGTAATTATGGAAGTGGTAGTGGTGGTAATCGTGGTAGGGGTGGTGGCTATTGACAATCCGAAAATGCTAGCCGTAGACGTTTGTGCTTATTGGTGGCGTCAATAGTGGCGGCAATAAGAAGGTTTTATAATTGGTAGTGGTTACAAAAAGATGTAGTAGTGGCGACTGTGATAATGATGGAGAGATAATGGTGTTGACAAGAGTAAAGGAATGGTGGACTATATGATACCAATACTAGAATCGATGAAACGACGAACCCTACTAAACAATGAAGATGCTAAGTTTAGTTTCTTGATGAAACCTGGAAGTTTGTACAATTTACGTAGAAACTAGGAACTCAAAAAATACTCATCAAAAGGGCATCTTTTTGAGATCAAGTTTTTTCTATCCCTGTACAAAAATCAAAAGTTCTCTTGAGTTAAGATGCAGTCTTCGACGTTTAACAGGTTTGCATACACGTACTCACAAAGTTCTCGATGTTATTTCATTGGGCTATACATGTTTGACTTAAATAATTTTAACATGGACAAAATTTTAAGAACTAGACAAAACATACTTATACAAACTGTCGTTTCAATGTATAAGACAATACATGATGCATATGATGATATAAATATGCAAATACTTTTTATAAGATTTTTATACACAAAACAATCAAGAATACAAATAAACATTTTGGCTCAATTATTTTAATCTTTTGAATTAACAATTATCGTCAATAAGAGTCTAATCTTCTTAAGAGTTGGCTTTTTATTATTTAATTAGTGAAGTTAATTGTTATATATATATATATATATATGTTAATTATTCTATATGGATTTTAAAGTCATTTCTACTATGTTAAAGTACATGATTGGCAGCAAAACAAAAAGGCATCGTATCCCGTGCATTTGCACGGGCTCATTAGCTAGTAAAGAAAATGATGAAGAGGCTCTCCAAAGGTACATATCACCGTATCCTTTTTTAACTCTTTATCGCTTAAAAGGAGATACTCGTACATTTTTATCACTTCTAAAATTAACTAACATTTATACCATGATATCCTAGCACTAGCAATTCTTATCTCTAAGGGTGCTGATTGCCGAGGAACTATCTTATAGGATACTAGTTAATGGACACAATACAATTTTGTTTTACTGTCAATTATATAATCATGTATAAGTTCATATTTTAAAAGACAAAGAGATAATGAGTACTAAACGCAAAAAAATGAGCCAATACACGTATACATCTTGTACATAATCCTTGACATTACTCAAGTTTGTAAATTTTTTCACTAAATTAGCCCACTGCATATAATATAAAAATAAAAAATTGATGATAACGATTAGAAAAATAGAGAGAACCTTTAAAGCCAAAATTTCGGTTTTATACCATTTGATCATCTAAAACTACTATTGAGGGAAAAGATGTATGACGTACTAATTTTAAAGTCCCTTTTTATTTTTCATTTGTTTTGTCTACCAGAATCAAGTAAAGAATGTTTGCATATTTTACATTGCGATAAGCCTAATGCATTGTATCTTTTAGTGACAAAAAGGTGTAGATTTAAAAAAAAAAAAAAGGAGTGTAGATTTATTTTCAATATCCTATCATCCCACTTTATACCTTCTGTTACGAGGAGTACATAATAACATGTATGCTTCTTAAACCGGTTCATAAAGTGCATTTTTATCTATGTTTAGATAAGTACAGCCATACCTGCATGGTTTACTGAAAGTACCATTAAAAAATTGTTTGCTTTACTGAAAGTACCATTAGAAAAAATTTCGTACTATGACAATCCGGTATACAAATTGTTAGGCAAAGTGAAGTTTTTACTATACATGGGTGCTAAAACATGATCCGGCGTACTAAAAACTCTAAGACTAATATTCCCCACCTGTAGGGTAGATTATACAAACGTGCAAGTTATATCAAGGACCTAAACCGGAACCGATGTTGATTAATCAGATTCACCATTTGTCAAATTAGAGTTATGAACATTAACTGTTCACTGATCCTACACTTACACCATAACAATTTAGTGCTAAAATTTCCTTTACTAGAACCACAATTGCTGTCCCCAATCATTATCCTTGCTACCTTCTTACTGTCGCTGTCATTACTACCAATTACTACCACCACTTTCACTAAATCCCCACTTGGATTTTAAATGTATTGCCACAGTAAACCACCACTAATTCAAGCCACAACCACCACCATCACCAGAAAAATAATACCATTCACACATGCAGCCTCACTTGCATCTTAATGTTGCTGCCACATCTTCTTCCATTGTTTCGCAAGCATCGTAACCATAACAACAACCATGGACCCTTGCATTTTTTTTCCTCCGCGTTGTTGTAACCGTAATGTTTTTAACTACTGGTAAAAATTGTCTTAGACCTCTATCGTTCATTTCCTTTCATGCACTAAACTCATTCTGATTTAAACAGAATTGGTTCACCAAATCAATGTAAACAGAATTGGTTCACCAAATCATCGTAACCATCTTCAATTACCTCTTGTACTTTGATGTTAAAAAGAATTGGTTCACCAAATCAATGTAAAATGCTGGGTTCACCACATCAATTTTGGTTCACCAAAATCAATGTAACAACTTATTCCCCAACCATCTCATAAGTTATTTTACTTAATACTTATATTTACGTATTCATTTTCTATGTTGCCTTCAAAAAACAAAAAGAAAGCTTTTAACTTTTGATCTGATAGTTTTTAATTTTCGTAAGTGGCCACGGATTTTATATTTTTGAGTGTTTATTTTGTTATTTTAAAGTGTTTGTGAGATTTTGATAGTCAAAATCAATTTCTAATATATTGATCAATTGATTAGGTAGAGTTTTAAAAGGTTTAAAATTCTTTTTTTACTCTCACGAGGTAAACAAAAATAATAGCAACAATACCTAGGAATTTTCTAATAATAAATAATAGTAAAGAGTCATGACGAATGCGTGACTTTAATAAGTACGGATAAGGACAAAAAACAAATATGATGATGTGTCAGAAAATTGAACAGCGGTTACGTGTCGTATAATTAAAATAGATAAAAAAAAAAACAATACTAAAAATAGCTTAAGTGTCGCCTCCGCAACGGACAAAGCTTTGTCTATCATATCTTTACCTAGCTTAGTAATTCAAGTAAAGGTCGAGCCGGTTTATAAAATACAGTATATCATAAGGTTCTAGAAAGTTTATTAATGCTTACCAGATATCCCGAGACAAACAAGATATTAACATTACAAAAAAGTATCTTATTTAGCCATAAAGAATAACTGTTGTACCTAATTTAATCATCACTAACTTATGTAGGATACCGCATAATGAGTTCACTTGTATTTCTCTAATTTTCAATTATAAACTAGTATTGTTTGTTTGATTAGGCTCCACACAATAATTATGAGATATTTGCATATACATGTCTTTTTACCTGTAATTTCTTTGTATTATAAACTGGAAGGTAAATAATATATAGCGACACAGTAAAGCCGCTAGATAATTGACTTATTTAAGCTTTTGTTTTGAATTGTCAGGTACTATGGCAAATGAATATGGCTTATGACTTCGAGTAGTAGAATAGGCATGCTCGTCGATGCAGAGCAAAATAGCAAATGCAATTGTAGTCGTAAAAAAAATGGTGGCGCTATATCACGTATCCCTTTTAAATTATAAATATTATATATGAAATTAATTTATTTAATGTCAGAGGATTTTTAAAGGTGTTACGTATGTTCCTGAGGTTATCATAACAATTAAGTAAAAATTTAAAAGGAATAAACTTGCATTTCAAATTTAACAGGACTTATGTATACAACTTAATACTTTCAAATAAATTATGGTCTGTTACAAAAATAAATTTAACAGATCTATCACACACACACAGATACATATATATATATATATATATATATATATATATATATATATATATATATATATATGTTGCTAGGGTTAATTTTACGCTACAACATATACTTAGGGGTCAGTTGCACCCAGCACCCCGTAGTTCTAAAATTGGCACCCAGCACCAAAAATTTTAAAAACTTGATATCTAGCACCAATTGACGGTCAAAATGGCCTTTGACCAGACGTCTGTTAATTTTTTAAGGGCAAAATGGTCTTTTCATTTATGAAATCCTAGTCAGTCCAACCCCTAAGCCCAACGTCATTTCTCTCTTCCCCATTTTCTCTTTCTTTCCTCTCTTTCTTTCTTCTCTCTGTATCTACTCTATTTCTCTTAGTGCCCCCAACCACCGTGTACCAAGAACCCGCCTTTAGCGTCGCCGAGGTCTTTGGCGTCTAGGCGTGGCCCCACGCCCTCTTCACCTAGCCTGACCTATCACTCTCACCCTCGATTTGGACCACTGATTATGTGGTGATGATGTTGTGCAGTGGCTGATTGGGCTCGCCAGAGATCGATGGGGAGATCGCGTGATGGGGTGATTTGGTATGTTGTGATTACGGTGGTAGGTAGGGGGAGTGTCTGATGGTCGTTCCATTAGAGGTGATAATGGCTCATTGAATGGTCACCGTTGGTCAAACGCCCGTTATTGGTGGTCGTCATTCGGTTTGAGGTGGTGACCGTGGGTGAGGGAGGGGTTGGTGGTTGTGGCAGAGGCGGCGGTCATCAATGATAGGCGTTGGTGGCCGCGATTCAATTGGAAGGAGTGCCGTGGGTTTCGGGATTGGTGGTTGTGGGTAGTTATGACTGGTCGTGGGTGGCCGACTATGGTGGGTCGTGATGATGGGGAGAGTGGTGGCGGGGATGGTGGCACACCAGGTAGTGGCTTCGATCAGAGGTGATGGCTCGTCAGGCAGTGGTTTCGGTTGGAGGAGGTGGCCACGGGTTTCGATATTAGTTGGGAAGATGAATAGTTTGGGAGGGAAAAAGGGTGAGGAAATGACATGGAGGGTCTGATGTTAATTATTGGGGCCATTTGGAGCTGACGTGGACGAAAGGTGGATATAATAGGTAAAAAGACCATTTTGCCCCTTAAAAAGTAACAGACATATGGTCAAATGCCATTTTGACCGTCATTTGGTGCTGAATACCAAGGTTTTAAAGATTTTGGTGCTGGGTGCCAAAATTAGAACTACGAGGTGCTGGATGCAACTGACCCCTAAGTATGGGGTGTAGCATAAAAATAACCCTATGTTGTTATCTCATCCTATCTACGCACTTTTGGACCGCTCTTGGGTTCTTCTCCCATGATACGTTAACTTTTCAACGGTCAATGTTCAACACTCCCAAGCCGGTCAAACCAACATGCATGCTCAAGTCCCATTCGCGTAACTCTGTTTTTCATAAAATCTCTAAGTGAGAGACATTGGCGTGTCTTGGCCTTAGCCAAGGGTGATTGGCCTCGGTCTTCCCCGTGGGGTTGGCCTCGGCCTTCCCTTTAGGAGTCGGCCTTGGCCTTGCCCACAAGGGTTGGCCTTAGCCTCCCCTATGGACACTCATCGCTCTCTCAAGACAACAACTGTTGCCCTCTCTCCCATGCCATCTCCGTGATGATCATCGCTGAGCTCTTGCACCATACATGTGTCATGTGCCCCCAGCATGATGCCCACTTCTGCGACAAGACGTCGCCATGCCCATGGGTCATGTGCCCCCGGCACGACGCCTAATTCCGCAGCAAATGTTGCCGCGCCCATACACCATTCCTGTGTTACTTGCCCCCGGCACGACGCCTGATTCTACGATACCTGTCGTCGCGCCCGTGCACCATTTGCATGTCACATGCCCCCGACACTACACACACTCTACCGCGCCCAAGCACTGCGCCGCTGATACAGTCGCGCCCCATAGCTATCTGTCACATTATAATGTCGCCGGCACCACAACACTCTGCCTTGCCCATGTGCCATGGCACTAATACAGTCGCGCGCCGCTGGCATCCTGTCACACCACCACTCCCCCGAGTTGGTCCATCCTTTCACCATACCATGCACACCTTGCATTGGTCTTGGAACATGCTTCGACCTACTCCTTGGAATGTGTAGCATCCACCGGGGATAGACGATTCTTCCGGAACACTATCTCTGCCAGGGATCTCGAAGTTCTCCGGCATGAATTCCCCCCTTCCGTCAGGTTATGGGGTTGCAGCAGACGATCTGATCCATCTATAGAACTTATATATAGGATTGCAGGGTATATCTTTGATTTGGCTATATGTTGTGTGGTTTGCAGGTAGAGTACTTCACATGCTTGTTGCTGACCATCTTAGGCTACGTTCCCGGCATAATCTACGCATTTTACGCCATCGTTTTCATCAATCATGACATGTAACGTGGCGATTTCTATCGTCCAGTTGCCTAATCTGCATGTAATCACATTCGTTCTAACATGTACTATATTGTCACTGCTATTGGATTCACATTCTTATGGTCCAAGTTTATTAATGTTAAGTTTGTATTTGTCTTTGCGTCGAAATCTATGTTAGCACTGCAATTGGATTGATTTCGATATAAGTACGTGTTTATGTCTGAATCTGTGTCTATGTTGTGTCAAGTTTTAACCTAATTCACGCGAAAGTAGAGTTTTGTATTTGGGAATTTCTTATTCGTTGCCAGGCCATAGAAAGTTTTCCGAGGTGGCTCTGAACGACGTAGCTTGGGTTACATCGTTGATTTCATTTTGTTATATATTTTACCAAACCAGTGTTGCTACTTTTCTCATTTCACACCAAAACGGGTCTAGTTCTATCTAGAAATTCGTGGCCTAAGACGGGCATGGGACTCAGATGGGATTGAGAAGCGGAAAGGTTTGCTAGTTGCTATTTTTCCTCAATTTGAACGACCTTTCCCTCTTTATTTATATCTCAAAACAAGACCTTTGAGGTGTCTTTACTTTAGCTGAGGGAAGAAAGAACGGGAATTTAAAAGCCATTTTTTTTATATAAGTTTTATTATATTTTGCTATTTTTTCTCTTTATAACAAGTTGGGCCATGCATCAACGACACTTGGGTCGGTCCATGTCCGCATCTTTCACTTATAACTAGTTAGTTTGACCTGGTGCTTTATATACAGGAGCATCGTATTGCAACTAATCACAATCAAAATAAACATAACACTAAACTGAAGCACATATTAAGCAACTTTAAAAGTGAAGTAAAGTTACGTATTTGTTGGCCCAGGTACCATTGATGAGCGAAGTAATCTTGTATTAACATTAAGATGCTCTCTTAAAATGAAGAGAACTTGAGTTTTGAAACCTTCTTTAGTAAAAAAAAAAGTCCAGTAACTCGGGCTAGGCACGGTTCAGTTATAGTAATGACTATATATTTGAGTGTTGGTGTATTTTTTGATAGAATTAAGGTTAGGCATTTATGCGTTATATCTATATTTTTAAACTAAGTTTCATTGGCATTCTCGTGAAGCGAACCTTTGAATTTTAGTATATCACACCCGTGCATTTCACATACTAGTATAGAGCACGTGGATATAGTCGAGAATAATGTTTGAGGCGATATTACCTTCTTTTCTGAGATCAAAATAATATAAATCAATTATGTTCTTATTTTTTTTGTAACTTGTTGTAGAAGAAATATATATTTGATGTTCGCAATTGTAATCAATTCAATATTTGAAAGTATTCTTCGTAAACTTCTGAATTAAAGAAATGTTTGATGGTACTACTGAAAATAAAAGCAAATGGTTAAGATTTGTAATTTTCAAGACCATGTGCCTTGCATTTCATCAATAAGAAATGTAAAACATCTGGCCTTCAACTGCAATAAGCAAACATATTTTCAGTTCAAATTGGCACCATATTTAAGCCTTGTTTTTTTGTGCATATCTAATCATTTTTTGGTTTTTATTCAACAATTTTTTGTTTCTTAATTGATTTTAAACGTATTTCAGTTTCTTTATTTTGTTTTTATTTTTCAATTTTTTAATTGGTTAATCGTTTGTTAACATAAAAATGCAAGAAAAACATCACAGGTCTTATTAACTAGTGTAATATCTAATGTTGATGTCATTTTAACCAAATTAAAAAAGGAATAATAAAGAAATTTCTTTGTTCCGTTTTTCTTTCTCATCACAGTTTTTATTTTTCAATGTATAAAATAGATTCATTACTCAATGTTCTTTTAATTTTATCAAATTTAAAAGGGAGTAATAAAAGAAGGATGAGAATGTAATTGACGTAATTAACGAAGGACATAATCGTCCAAAAATAATTTACAGCATTCATACTTTTATTGGTAATATAGATATAGATATGGACACACACACACGCGCGCGCACAAATATATCTTTTGCAACCACACATTTTGTTTTTCAATGTGTAAATATAGGTTTAGATTAAATTTATGACCTAATGTTTATTAAACACATTACAAAAAAAATTAATTAGAGAAGGGTGGGGTTGTCATTGGAATAATTAATGGAGGGCGAAATCGGAAATGATTACAAAATTAGTAATTAATAGTAGTATTTATGAAATGGTAGAATTGTTATTGAAGTAATTAACGGAGAACAAAAACGGAAGAAAATGATTTAAAAGATTCATACTTTTATATAGGTAGTATAGATAAGCAAGCATCATAATCAAAGAAACTCAAAAAAAGTATAAAATATTAAATACGAGACTGTTAAAATCAGCAACACTGCCTCATCTTCCAGGATTTTCCATCTTCCAGATTTTTCTTCATCCCTTCATCTTCCCATGGCTTTTCATCATCCAAAGAACCCAGAAACTTCTCTCTAGAATTTTCCAAGTAGCCTATAAATATGAGCATGTTGTTTCCATTTTGTGTTTTGTGTGTGCAAGTACAAGAGAGTCCTACATACTTGAGTGAGTGATCAAAGTGTGATCTCATTGTGTACAAGTGTCCTCTTAGTGTGTTAGTGAGTCAAATTTTCTCCTAGTGTGTTAGTGGGTCAAGTATTTGAGTGATGTTACTTGTACCCTTCTTGTAGAAAAGTATTTCTACATCAATAAAATTGTTCTTTGGTGTATACCAGTGCCCATTTTAGTCTGCAATTTGATTCCATGAGCTTGGCGTTCAAGGACGACTTGTGTGATCAAAGCTTATCGGTTAGGGACCGTGGTGGGTGCGCTATAAGAAAATTCTTGTTCGTGCACAGTCCAGGACGGTGAAGCAGTTGGTTAAAGGCTTACTAGATATAAGAGGCATTAATTTCAAGTCACGATGGTAGATTTTCAGGCAATTGGCGCAATTGTGATTTTCGATGAGATTCAAGTCCAGCGGAATGTGTGATTAAAGATTTCGCATCGAACTCACTGCAAACCATATATAGTTGACTCGCTTATCACACACTTTCAATTATGTACAGCAATGTAAGTGAATTAAGACATTAACTTACTCAACGAATGCCAAAACTTCATCGCAATTTAGAAAGGCATATATTGTTGCAGCACTGTACTCTTCATCCGTTAGCCATCGAGTATACGTTCGGCCGAACGGACTACCTGACTGCTTGAGTATTGACAATTGCCCTTCCAAATTTGTGCTCTATCCGGGGTCATTTCGGCCTAGTTGATTTATTCTTGTATCAACATCAGCCCGAAATATTGACTACAAAAGTTTACAAGTTCTTCCATTACGTAAGCCTCCGCAATTGAGCCCTTAACCCGAGCCTTATTGCGGACTTTTTTCTTTAAATGGAACATGAACCTAGAAGTTTAGTGAATCGAGTTAGGTGGAATATCAATGATAACAGGTGTCGCATTAATGCAAATGAACAACTATAATAATTTAAAGATTACCTCTCGAAGGGATACATCTACCGATATTGCACGGGTCCACCCATCTTTGCTTCATATGCCAAGTGAACAGGCAGATGCTCCATTGAATCAAAGAACGAAGGTAGGAAGATTTTCTCCAGCTTCCAAATCGTCACCACAATGTTCTTCTCAAGCACTTCCATGTTACTCGCTTGGATAGTAGAAGAAAATATATCTTAAAAGAAATGAGATAATTCAGTCAAAGTCTCGCAAACAACTAGTGGCAACAGTCCCCGGAAGGCAATAGGAATGAATCTCTCCATGAATACGCGGCAGTCGTGACCTTTCATCCCTTGGAACTTGCATTCCGATACATTGCAACAACAAGATATGTTGGACCAAACCCATCCAAAAGCTTCAAATTCTTAACCCAGTGATAGACCTTCTCCACTTGTTTCTTGTCTAGACAGTAAGGTGCTTTTGGAAGTATCGTCCTCCCGCTGACTGTCCGAGGCTGCAATTCACGGCGTACACCCAACTGTTGTAGATCCCTTCTCACTTTGAGGTGATCTTTCGATTTCCCTTGACATTCATCACTGTGTTGAACACATTATCAAAATTTTTTTTTAATATGCATCACATTCATGTTGTTTCGGATAACGAGCATCCTCAACTAGGCTAACTCCCAGAAGATACAAAATTTTCTCCAGTTGTGCTCTTTCCCGTACCCTGGAATCTTCTGATCTGGCACACCCTTGTCGTGTGGTATGTCAGTATCAAGTGCCTCCAGGTGTGAGAGCATTTATTCACCAGATGGGTAGTCCAGTTTGACAACCTCACGCTCGATTGTCCCGTCAAATTTATCCTTCTGCCTACAAAATTGATGGTCTGGTGGCAAAAGCTTACGGTGACATCTGAACCACGAGGGCTTTCCGCCGTGCTTTAAGGTATGACCGGGGTTCATGCCCATACAAGCAAGGCATGCTAGCTTCCCATGTGTGCTCTAGCTACACGTCATTCCCAATGCGGGGAAATCATGTATAGTCCACATCAAAGCAGCCCTCATCTGAAAATTTTGTTTAAGGGATGCATCATATGTTTCAACTCCATGATTTCATAACTGTTTTAACGCATCAATCAATGGCCTTAAATACACATCTATGTCCTTGCCGGGACTCTCCGGCCCGGTAATAAGCTACAACAAGAACATGTACGACTTCTTCATGCCCATGCCTGGTGGAAGGTTGTATGGAACAATAATAACAGGCCAACAGGAGTAAGGCGTGGTAGACTGACCGAAAGGGTTGAACCCATTTGTTGCCAGACCAAGTCTAACATTCCAAACTTCCTGAGCAAAGACTGGATGCAAGAGGTCAAACTCCTTCCACCCCTCTCCATCAGCTGGGTGTGTCAGCACATCGGCATCGTTGCTACGAGTCTCACGGTGAGCCTTCATATGTTCAGCAGTATTAGAGGAGTAGTACATTCTCTGAAGCCATGGTGTGATCGAGAAATATCGCAATATCTTCCATGCAATATTTTTCTTCTTCCTTTTGTTCGGTTTGTACCTCGAATGATCACATACTGGAGACCGTGACAAATCTTTATTCTCTTTACAGAACAATACACAATCGTTATAGTACGACGGCAGTAGCTTTTCACTTTCGGGCAGAATTTCTTTGATTAAGGTAACAAACTTGTTAAAACCTTTTTCACTCAGCTCGTGGTCTGATTTCAACTGTAATAACCTACTAACCGCAGACAGCCCTGTGTGTTTCGGCGCTCCATCCCACAACGGCTCTTTCGCAGCTCTCAACAGCTCATAAAACTGATGAGCCCCCTCATTCGGCGGTTGGGGAGTGTCGTCACCACCGTCGTTATCCCAGTCAACATTAGCATGCCCAACATCCATAATCATATATCGGTAACCATACAATGCCTGCTCCCTAACTTCAGTTTGACTAGCCGGGTTGGACAACAATACTATCGTTTCTCCGTGCTGCGTCCACCCTGTGTATCCACCCATAAAACTGTAACGACGAAGATGCCATTTTACTTACGGTTTATTCGGGCTAATTAAGAATAATTATGATTTATTCGGGCTAATTAGGGTTTAGGTTTTAAGGTTAACTTGTTCAAATAGTTTTAATCGGGACTAATTACGGTTAATTGGTTCAATTAGGATTAATCAAGGCTAATTAGGGTTTATTGGTTCAATTAGGGTAAATCGGGATTAATTAAAGCTGATTGATTTAATTAGGTTGAATCAAGGTTAATTATACTTAATTGGTTCAGTTAGGGTTAATCGGTTGAATTGGGCTTAATTCGTTCAATTAGGGTTACTTGGGAACAAATTAGGGTTTAATTGTTACAATTACATTACAACAAATTAAATACAATTACATTACAAAAAATTAAATTTAATTACATTACAACAAATTAAATTCAATTACATTATAACAAATCAAATGCAATTACATCACAACAGATTAAATACAATTACATTATAACAATAGATTCAATACAATAAATAATTTCTAGCATATTAGAATAGATTCAATATGATAAATAATTTCTAACCGAAAAAAAGTGAGTTCGGGCAGTGGTGGTGCGAGGCGGACGACGACAGTGGTGCACGGAAGGCAGCGGCAGTGGCCCGCGAAAGGCGGCAGAGGATGGTGGTGCAGCAGAGGGGGAGGAACTATGGCGATGGTGGTGCTACTGTGAGGTGGCTGTGGAGTGGTGGCACAATTGTGGGGTGGTTGTGGCAGTAGTGCGGTAGCTGCCGGGCAGCGAGGTGGCTTTGGGGACGGCAGATGTGAGAGGAGAGGGAAGGGCGGTGTGGTGAGTGGCGGGGACCTGTCGCCGGAGTGAGGGGCTGATGGGGAGGGACGGAGGCGGGGGCCTTTCACCGGCGTGGTGGTGGAGAAGAACATCGCCGGAGGTGGGTCGCCGTGAGGAGGGATCGCAGGAGGTGAGAACGCTAGTGGGTGAAAAGGGCGACAGAGAGAGAAATGAGGGACATATAGAGAAATGGGGAGAGAGAAAGAAGCATCTATGTGAATTAAAGGACTTTTAGCCGCGAAATTATACAGTCGCTAAAAGTTTGTCGGTAAAAATATTTTTTATCATTTTAACCAACGGATATTTTTAGCGACGGTACCATTCCTTTGCTTAAAAATTTTAAAAAATCATCAAAATTATAATTCCCTAAAAATATTTAGCGACGGGTTATACCGTCGTTAAAAACCCATCGACAAAAGTCCGTTGGCAATGTTTTTACCGACGGAAGAATCCGTAGGTAAAAGACGAACTTTTACCGATTGTTAATCCCGTCGCTGAAAGCACCTTTAGCGACGGAATTCTTTCCGTTGCTAAGACATCTTTTCTTGTAGTGTCACATCTCACACACAAAACACCACTCACCTACTGCCGCACAGGAACTTCCCTTCACCCATCAACACCCCGAAATATACATACAATCACCCAAACACTCACACAGTACAAAGCAGGTTCCCTCTTTCCCCTTACACACACAACACACTCTATATGCCCAAGCGCACACACACACTAACACAGCAGCAGCATCCCCTCATTGCTGTTGTTTCCCCCTTCCTTTTAACCCCTTTCACACACAAAACACCATAAACACACCTCACACAGTCCCTTCCCCTTCCGTTTTCACCTCTATACACGCACAAACACCAGCACAACATCACCTTTTGTAATTCAAATAACTCATAGCTAAAAAAATAAAAAAATACCTGCATAGGAATACAAATACGCAAAGTAAATCAGCAACAAAGCCAAAAATCAATGGATACAATTTTCAGGGTAAAAAGTGAATATGATTAAAATCAATTGAGCTTTGATCAGACACCTCATACGAATACACTTTTAGCTTCCAACAAGAAAGTTTTTCTAAGACAATTAAGGTACTAATTGACACAGCACGACACCAGATAAGAGGGTAGGTCATAATTGGGTTAAACAATACAGATAAGACATGTATGCTTATTTGATCAAGCCACCCAGATAAGACATGTATGCCGCACTTGCGTTAAACGATACTTCAACGCTGATGTTATCACATTTTACTGTAAACACTACCTACTTGGTGCCCCAGCTACTTCTCTAGTTCTTCAGTTCTTTTTCCTCCTTACAAGTACTTCTTTGCTCCTACACCATAAATGAATGTACAAAACCTCGAAAAGACCATGATCTTTGCACTAGTGTAATCTTGACATTCTGGATTGTAGCCAAGTATACAGTTCTAACTACGCACTGCAAACTGACATAATTATACTGTAATAAAGGCTTTTGTGAAATGGGGATGGATGGAGATGCTATTCACAGACTACTGCACAAACTCAAATAATTTAAGCATATTTGCAAGTAACTCAATAGATTGCGTTAAAATAATCTACCCGCCAAAGCTGCTGCTAAGCTGAGGGAGTGACATAAGGTTCAAAGTAAAATCCTTGCTAATCTCAATCCTAGAGCTTTAGTGCATGAGTAAAAGAACCTACAGTAATAGTATTATGAGTTGGCCAAGGCTAAGGAGGCATTTTCCAATAAAAAAATCCAAACCTACGCATATAAAACTAGGGGACCAAAATATAGTTTTTTCCGCAAAAAGGTGCTGGTACATGGTGCAAGAAACACCATTCATTCTATTCATACTCATTTTGGGCAGGAAGTACATGGAGAAGATCTTGTGGTTAAAGAAGCTTTGCTACCTTTCTTGGCGATTCTGTTTATTTTGCTCAGCAATGTCAACAAAGGGTCGAAGAAGTGGTTACCAAAAGGCTTGCTTCACAACAAGAAGAAGCCGTAACACAGCCTATGAACTCAGAGGAGATTAAGTAAGCTCTCTGTTCTCTCAAGCATAACAAGGCACCTAGACCTGATGGTTTTAGTGCTAAATATTTTTAGCAAGATTAATATATAGTGGGAAGGGCTGCAATTGTAGCTGTCTTTGCTTTTTTCAATCAGGGTAAGCAACAAAAGATACACAAGTTTTATGATAATTCATAAGCAACTACAGTAGGTCTATAGCCTATTTCAAACTCAATTTTGTGATTGACTCAGCCAATCACAGGGATAAGAACATATTTTAAGGCAATCCTATGAATCACACTTGATAAACGTATAACTTCTCAACCAAATAACCCTAGATTTAATACATGATATTGTAATTATCTCGTACCATCAATTACCTTCTTTGCCAAACAACTTAATCAGGATTCAACCTAGCAACAAAATCATGTACGGTGTGAACCCGAAATAAAAAAAAAGGGGGAATTGTTTCACCATAATTGTGTTGTGCCAAATTGAGAACAGAAGATACATAATTATTATGAAAAAAAAGGTCGTTAGTATGGTGCGGCTAATGTAGTGACTGATCGAGAAAAGAAGAGAGAATAATATCATACCTAGAAGTCTTCATGTAGTGTGGCTGATCGTTGGAATGACGCAGATCTGTGAAACTAGGTTTTGAGCAAATTAATGTAATATCCCGAACTTCAGGAGCCAACTAAAATAATCATTCGGGCTCCAAAAAACAAACGGGTGCTAAATTTAAGTAATACTCGAGTATTAGTAGTGCACTGAAGCTTAAAAATATTTTGGGGCAAAATGTAATTTTCAAAATTTTGGGGGCATTTTCGTAATTTTTGAAAACTTGAGGGGTTAATTTATAATTCTTGGAAGTGTGCATTATGTGTCAAACTTTCAGGATGAGTTGGCCACCTATTGCTTATTGCTTTATGACTCATCTAATTTAAATTATAAAATTTAGATAGATAGGATAAGATTTTTGGGGGAATTAAAGAAAGAAGAAAATAGAAAATAAATTTAGAAAATTAAAATAAGAAAAAAAACAGAGAACAGAACCAGAGAAAGAAAGAAAGAAATAGAGGAGAGAAAACAGGGGGTCTCGGGTATGGGAGAAAGGGAAGAAAAGAGAAGAAGAAGGAGAAGAAGGGAGGGAAAAGAAGGAAAGAGAGGAAAGAAAGAGAGGGAAAAGAAGGAAAGAGACATGGAGAAGAAGCTCGATAGAGGGGAAAGCAAGAAAGAAAGGAACAGAGAGAGAAGCAGGAGCTTCGGCAGAGTAGGAATCAAGAAGCGAGAGATTAGGGAAATTCTCAATAGGTAGTCCTCTTTAAATTTTAGTCTAAAAGTTAGATACATGGGTGTGTATTTGGTTACTGTGTGTGCGTGTTCTCAACAGTGAGTTGTAAGTGTGTATGTGTTCATGCCATAGTTATGGATTTCCAGCTTATGGGTGGGGGTGTTAAGTGTTTTATTGTGTAATCAGTGTGTTTGTAGGTGCATAGCGATAGGGGAGTCTGCCAGTGGACATGCGCAGTGTGTAGTGGGTGTTTTACAGTGTGTACATGTATTATAGGCAAGTGTGTATGTGTGTGTTTTGCTTACCATGTGTGCTTCGGGTGTGTGAGTTAAGTGTATAAGGTGTGGAATTCAATACCTACATGAGTGTATTGCATGGGGTAGGGTGTATCAGTGTGTGTTTCATTGGGTGCCGTGGGTGTTGGTGTGTAAAATTGGGACGTGCAGCTGGTGTTCCATGGATGTGGAAGTGTAGCTTCTTTCGAGTGTGTGTTTGTGAGTTTATGTGGGTGTAATTTAAATGTATAATGGGGTTAGTGTATGTGTTTTGGATAGGGTAATGAGAGTTTAGTGTCTTAGAGTGTGTTGGGAGTGCATTCACGTGTGTTTCATGACTAATATGTATGAAATGGGTCTTGACAGGAAAGAAGGAAGATGATGGGTGTGTGTTCTGAAGGTGAACTACTAGGTGCTTCGATTTGAATAGTGTTTGTTTTTATCGATAAAAGTGGGGGTAAGTTAGATAGTTTTCATTCAAATTGTTTATAAACCTTTTGGGTCCAAATTAGACAAAACATCGAACTGTAACCCCTAATATTTTTACGAGACCTACACTCTGAAAAAGTTTGTGAATTTTTGGAGTCCACAAACGGCGCTAAATGATTGTATCGAGTAACTACAATTATCAGTTTATTTAGAATAGCAAACCAAGTTATTTTAGCCTGAAAATTTTATGGAATACCTATTTTATAGATATGCATCATTATCTAAAATTTTGGGCCATTCCAAGGCCAATAAGTATTTTTTACGAAACTGGCCTTTTAGCGCTCGATCCGGACACCGGTTCGGGATTTTCGGACAAAAAATTTCTAAAATACTTTTTAAGCCAGAAATAACATCAGGATGTTTAAAATAGTGTGTTAAAATATTTTTTAGATTTTCCCAGTGCCGAAAATCCCCAGGGGTGTTTTAGTAATTTACCACCCCGAAGGGGTATTTTGGTAATTTTATGTATAAGAGGTATTTTGAAGTAAATTTACATGCAATAAGATTATTTTAGTGACTTTACTTTTGGAAAAAGTCATTTTGAAGATTAAAGTGTAACGGGGGTATTTTGGTAATTTGCCACCCGAAGGGGTAATTTGGTAATTTGACCTAAGAAAGATATTTTTGCATAGATTTACATATGAGAAGCTTATTTCAGTGATTCTACTTACGGAAAGACCGTTTTGGTGATTTAAGTTAGAGGGGCATTTTGGTAATTTTACACTCTAGGGGCGTTTCGGTAATTTTACATACCCAGTGAGGGGAGGTTCATTTTGGGAGCATGCGTGAGTTTGATTAAGTTATACTTTTGTTCTGTAGGCTGTATTCTAGTGGTTCGATTATTCCGTTTAGGTTAAAGCTGAAGACTTCTGGTTAGGATAATTTAGCTGCGGATCCAGGTAAGGGATTCTATCTGAACCTGGGGTAAGAACTTTTGTCCAAATCCTTATTTGATTTCTCGTACTCGTAAGTACTCCTTTGAATTACTTATGACTAATGTCGCACTCTGAATTTATGTATTGATATCAGCATGTTCTTGTCCAGAAAACCCTAATGTTGAACCTGAATCGGTTATTTGGAAATCTTGTGATGCTCGCATGTTATTACGGGCTGAGCAAATTTGATAATTGTATGTATCCCTTCTTCCGAACTATTGTGATTTTATTCGATAATTATTCGTAGTCATTTTATTGTTTATCTGTGATTTTTCTTCTGAAATTCTGATTTCTTCTGAAAATCTCGAATGCTGACTTATGTCAGTATGATTATTGTTATGAGAATCCGAATTGATTTCAGGGATATGAGCTTATGTTAACGCTCATTGATATTGTTAATTTCTGTGTTGACCTGGTTACCTGTTTAGTGGGGAGGCTGTATAAGGCTGATTGAATCGTTCATGAAACGCAGGCTAGTACCCAAGTGGACTGATAATTATTTTAATACATCATGCATGTGCACACTATATGAGCTTGCCATAATGGCATTGCAATCGCCCATGATCAACATTGATTTTTGATTTTCTTTAGCTAGAATGATTTGTGCTTGGGTTGAAAGCCCTTGACAAACATTCATTGTACTTAGTTAGAAGGATTTGTACTTGGGTTGAAATCCCCTGACAAGCCTTTATCGTATTATCTGATTTGATTTCTGCTTGGGTTAAAATTCCTCGGGAAATCTTGCTGTATTTTCAAAATAAATTTTTGCTCGGATTGAAATCCTTTGAGCAAGGGAAATTTTTGTGGTACTTGAAAATGTGGACTTGAAAAGGATCTTTTATTGATCGTTTTGGATCTATTCTGATTGTTAATATTTATTTTGGAAAAGGATCTTTTTCCATGTTTTGTAAGGAGGGGGACCTAGGTTGACCCAAGGTCCACCACAAACGCGCGCGCCGCCGCCCTCCCTGCCTCAATCCGGTCTGTGGCTTGGGCTTGGGCCCATCAGGCTTTATTCATTTTTGGGACAAAAATATTTTAAATAAATAAATTTTATTTATTTATTTTCTTTTCCGAAAAGTTGTGACCTTTCCAGCTTGTAATTTTTTCTGTGAAGAGTTGTACCCCCCAGTGAATACGCTGTGTATAAAATCGAGTCAGTTACAGAAGTTAATTTTAATTTAAATCCCGAATTTTTTCTTTCTGTAAAATTCTATCCGGTTTTTCCTGTGTCCGAAAAAGAAAGAGTTATGCCATTGCTTGGTTCGTCGGGTCTGAAAATTTGGAGTGCTCCTATTTTCAAACGTAGCCGTTGTATCCTGTGAGACTGTCGTCAAGAGCCGTCAGCACCATTGCGGGACGAATAAGTCTTAAGGACAGTGAATCAAATTCACGCCTCGGCCTTTTTCCTTTGTTTTTCTGCAATATTGTTATGAGTTGTTACGTATAATTTTATTTCCTTGGTTACGTTATTGCTGTTTTTGGAACCTTAATATTTGCATGCTAGTAATTGTTTGAAACTGATTTTCTACACAAGTACGCACAAAGCCAACTTTTCCTAACATTAGTTCCCTCGCTGTTTTCCAATTGCCGCTGCAGTCTTTTCCCATCTAACGCTACTACCTTCTATGGCATCTCCATCGTCAAGTCTAGGATATATCTAATACCAATCGATCCTCTGTCGATCTCTTCTGAACCTGGTACACGTTTTGGAATAGGCATGATTATGTTTTCTTCTACCTGGGTTCCTACTACGCTTACTCAGATGTTATATGCTCAACTAATGATAGTAGTACAATACTAGAAGCTATCTTCTTAGCTACTGCTTGGTTAGTCCGTCATCTCTGTTATCATATGATTTTTCTGAATCCTCACTCAGATGTCCTTGTGCGGATGGAACAAGCTGAGGGGGATGCTTTTGACCGACTTTTGTGTTACATATCTGGTTGTAGTCACGAGATACACCCCGTGCATATCGCCCAAGGCAGTCATGATGTTTTGCAGCTTCCTTCAGCATTGGCATTTTTTTGCTAGCAATACAGGTCAAGGTCAAATTGAAAACTATACAACAACAACAAAAATTCATGAGGCTGAACACAGCCTGGCATAGCTCTAATTTAGTTTCTTTCTTTTTTTGTGTATTATAAGTCCTACTTGAATTATTGTCGCACTACGCCGCCTCCTATGAGCACATACTGCCTAAAAACATAACAACAAAAATGCTGAACCTTTTGCTAGGTTTCTCAATGCTAGTTAGGAAGTCTATTCTTTGTGCGCAACGTGGAATGCGACTGATTATTAATTCCATATGATTCTAACAGAAAGAACAAGTTTAAAGCAGGATGTGTGTTGCCATATGATTCTACTGAAGTGGTTTGGTTTCTCTAAACCACCTGCATATGAGGTTTCATGTCAGTCTCTTTCTCACAACAAAAAGTTAACTACGGTTAGCACTCATCTGAACTAATTAAGAAACTTAAATACTAATTGCTGTTTTTCATGGTTTTGGTGAAGACAGATTCGTGCTTGGACGCCTTGCTCTCAGATTTTTGCTTTTCAACATCAGCAGCACCAACTTATCTTCTGCCCATTATTTGGAAACTGAAGATCCCACGGGAAAAGTGAGAGAATTCGACCTAATCGATGGCGGGGTGGCTGCAAACAATCCAGTACTGCATACTAGGATGGAATGCTATTATTTTTCCATTCTGAAATTCAATCCTAAATGGGCTGACAGCAAACTAAGTCATCCGATATAAAAGTTGATAGATAAGGATATGGCTTACCATTCCGTTAGGCAGTGACTTAATATTATGTTTCTTTGGCTGAAACTCGTCTGATAAGATGCCAGTAGCTTTTAAGATTCTCTGTTACTTTGGCTGGGTATTTGAGTTGCGTTGTCTTTTAAGCTATTATGTTGGCCATTTTAATTGTCTTGATAACCTTCCTTTCGTAATACACCAAGTTTAAGGCATCTTTAAGCATACATGGGTAGCATACCCAAGGCTGATTTGGGTCAAATGGGGGTAGAACTTTAACTTTACGCATGTCCGCGATGGTTTATTTGATAAAATTTACAACGAAATATAAAGCATATATTTTTTTTGTTCTTAACTCTTTTAAGAAAAGTTCACGTAAAAGTATCATTTCCATTCTGCTGAATAGGTTGTGGTGAACAGAAAGTACGAGCAATGTACATATAACATTCTTGGTTTAAATGTACCTTTTTCAGGTCTTATATATTGTCGTCTTATCTATGTATCCAGGTTAGATAGTCACATGTTCCTATTGTGTACACAATACGATATTCGGTTGGTAATGTTCAATATAAACTTCTTTTGTTTGTGTGTTTTTATCACTTTTTAGTTTGTCTGGCATCTTAAGTTTTTAAAGATTGATTAAAAGTTGAACTTCATACATATAACTTTTTGGACAAACAAATATTCTTTTGTAAGTTTTAGATAACATCAAACATCTGCAATATTTGGCCCTTAAAACTCACTAGAGGTAAGTTAGGTAATTTTTTTCTAGAGATCTTACCCTCTAGGTAAATTTAAGAAGTTCACTTCTAATTACTCGTGGTAAATATCGTGTCACTAATTCTGTCGCTTTATAGGTATATAACCTCTATTCCTTTACGGTATATAACTTCTTTGCATAATTATTTATTTTACTATTTGGAAATAATTCTTGACAAGCTAAGAATTAGTTTGAGAACAAAAAAAAGTGGAACATAGTCATGAAGGAAAGCAATTAAAAACAGATAGTGCGGCTACAACCCAATATTTTTTTCTTTTTAGGTTATTCTTAAAAGAAAGTAAAATAGCTCTGCATGCTTCCATTAACTTCTTTTTAGAGTTTTTATTATAATAAGTTATATAAAAAATACTTGTAAACTAAAAATATTGATCAATGATGTGCGCCATAAAGTAAAAAACTAAAGACATGTCTTTAGACTAATTATATAGACATAAAGTATTGGTAAAACGTTCATTTAACTGCTAGTAAGTAAATGGATAGAAAAAATATATTTTGTTGTGTATGATTTCTTGAACTTCTTAGTTCTTAAGCTATATTTTTTGTGCAAAAAACAAAATTTATACTTCTACTACTGTAAAATAAAGCAACATTTTTATTATTGGTGTGAAATAATTAATTTCTCATTACATTCTTTTTGAAGAATTTATTTAGACTTTCAAATCCTGATTATGTTCCAGGTATAGAAAAGAAATTTTGAGATCACAAGATTATTTGCTGTCACCCAATTTAAAAAATCATAATACAAAATCAATGACACATTCATAAAAGACTAACAAAATCTTAATTTTTTGATTTCTTTTGTACATGTATAAGTACGATACACTAGACAATAATTTCTATCCATTTGACATATCTTTTATTCAATCATATAGTAATATAATAATTAATACCAAAAAAGTAACCGCATGATCATTCTTTTAATATAATCTTTAACAATTGCATGGTAATGATATGGTAATAATTTATCAACGAAAATAAACATGGAATCAGTTTTATACTTTTTGGAGTTTATTTGATTTGAGTTTATGAAAACATAAGTCATTAATATAACCGATTCTGGCCTTAGCCGAGTTACTAAACTAGTTTTTTTTTATTAAAGAAGGTTTCAAAACTCAAGTTCTCATAATGCATTTCATTTTCTCGCTTCACTTGCACGCTCTTACAACCGGAATGCTAAACCAGAAAAGAAAAAAAAAAAGAAAAAGAGCTAAAAATTCTCAACACTACGTCCTTTTTGTTCATAGCCGTAGAGACTTTGCCAATGGCATAACAACACATCCAACTTCTCCATATGTTTGTATGTTCTCTGGTGTCGTGAATTGTGGCATTTTGATTATATTGTAACATGGAATTGTGGAAAGCCACCAAGAAAGCCCACACATGGGAGATGAAGCTCAAGTTGAAATAAAGGCTTGAGCTTACAGGTCTTGGGTTCATCCATATTTATATATTTCTCTTACTAGCATGGTACACGAGCTTTGCTTGAGCGGTTAATCCATGACTATGAATTTTTTGTTGATGAAGAATGATAAAACACTTTAGACAGTCATAAAGACACTTTTGTTATATTTTAGGTTATGTACACTACAAGAAAATATGTCTTTAACGACGGACTTTTAGCGACGGAAAGAATTCCGTCGCTAAAGCTCTTTCAGCGACGGAAAGAATTCCGTCGCTAAGAGCTCTTTCAGCGACGGAAAGTACCATCGGTAAAAGTCCGTTGACAAAATGTTTTATTGCCGATGGAATTTTATGCGGGTAAAAACTTTTGCCGACGGACTTTTAACGGCGATGGTCCCGTCGCTAAATATTTTTAGGAAATTTGTAATTTCCGACGGTTTTTCTAATATTTTTTAAGCTACAGAATAATACTGTCGCTAAAAAAATCTGTCTGATAAAATATGTTTTACCGACGGATGTTTAGCGACGGAATAAAATCTTTCAACTAACACACATCTGCATTTTCTCTCTCTGTCCCTCATTTCTCTCTCTATCCCCGTTTCCACCCATCGGCGATCTAACATCCGGCGAGCCCCCTTACAGCGACCCACCTCCGGCGACACCCTGCACATCCCACCAACGTCGCGCCACCTCTGGCGACACTCACGACGTCACCAACTCCGGCCAGATCTACAACTCTGATACGGTTTTAAACTTGTATCTATCGTGCTTGATTTTTAACTTTATTGAATTTGCTTGATATATTGCTTTACTTGTCTCAATTGTGCTTGATATATTGCTTTACTTGTCTCAATTGTGCTTGATTCTATTCTGCCGATATTCAAGCATATACACTAATTTGCTTTACTGGATTTACTCGTCTCAATCTTGCTTTACTTGTCTCAATAGTTGGATCCCTACTATGTGTGCGTGTCTCAGAGAGAGAGAGAGAGAGAGAGAGAGAGAGAGGAGTACTCTCTAAGATTGTCTTGGTGGAGTCAAGAACATAGAATAGCATGGCTTTTGTCCTTTAACCAATTAAGAAGTTCGAACAAGACATGAACATATTGACAAAGGATTGATTCATGATGAGCAATGAGATTGAACTGAAACATATATCTTGCTTTTGGCCAGATATATGTTTGTTCACTAAAGTTCAGGCACCTAAGTTCAAATCAGAAAAGTATTAGTGCCCTCTTCTTTCTTGGTAATTCTATTATCATACAAATCTAACCCTAACAAGAAATTAATAAAGTAAGATATGGCAATGAAAATTTGCTAGTGATTTGTGGGTTCACAGGTCAACTAAACATAGACATGACATCTTGGAGGGAAACAGATGGACCCTGAATTTTAAAGTGGATACAAAGTGGCTAGCTAGCTCATCTTTGGAGTAGCAATAGAAGAACCAATCCAGCTTTTTCCCTCTTCAGTTTGACATTTGAGTTCTCATCAAACACTTAATAGTAAACACTTTGGCTATGATTTGATTTATGCGGTTGTGAAACTAAATGCTGGTTTTTCAAATTCGTTTAAGTGTTTTGTCATTAAGGACGTCAAAGTGTATACGGTGGTTGGGGCATGACTCCTAAAGTACTACTTCCGAATGCTTTTAATGCCTTATTCAGTGTCCATCCAGAAGTAACATGAGAGAGCACCAAATTGAGTTTTTGCCATATACAAAGAGCCTACCACCAAAATCTCCATGAGATAAAAGTGTTTACCTGGTGTGAGCAGAAGACATGTGACAATACCAGTGGTTTAATTTGTTCTCCTTGTCAAATAACACGGGTTCAAGTCTTTTTTGTTATCTTGGAGTGAGGTATGCCTTAGCTCGGTAGTCTGGTATGAACCAACACTTTATAAGGCTCTCAAACAGTTCTGACGATGATGTCAGTCTAACCTTTAAAAAGTGTACTCAATTTTAAAACATCACAAAAAGAAGAGAGAGATTCAACTTCCAGAACAAATAACTGATTTTAATTTAAAATATAATAGTAAAAGGAAGTTAATTCCTTTTGTTTGCTTCTACATAAATATCTAGGTAAACTGAAAATAATTTTTGTATGAGAGGTGTCGATGGGATTGTGTCCGGAGGTGTCGGTGAGGTGTCTGTAGGTCTCTAACATCATACCTCGACTTGTATGAGGTGTCAGTGCTTTCTAGGATATCTGTGAGTTGGTTCTAATTGTTAGACTTCTTTATATCAATTTTCATTCTTTATATAATTTTGTTAACTGTGCATTGAACATTTGAGAATTGAAAATTGAGATTGTTCACTGTGCATTAAGAATTTGAGAACTGAGATTGTTGACGGAGGATGAGACCCAATTGGGTTGAGATATCTGTGATTTAGTTAAATGGTGGGTTGTTGAAATTAGGTTAATTAGGTTAACGCGATATTTTTAGCACCCCCTGGGGTGAAATCGTGGCTCTGCACCGGCTATAATTTTCCTAATTAGTCTCGATTAACCCTAATTAACCCTAGTTTGCTCTAATTAGCCTAATTAGTTATAATTAATTCTAAGAACCCAGTTAACCCTAATTGATTCTAATCAGCCCGAATTAGTCTTAATCAACACTAATTTGCCCAATTAAACCCTAATTAGCTCTAATTAGCCTTAATTAGTCATAATCAATCTTAATTAGCTATAATTAGCCCAAAGTACTCCTAATTAACACTAATTAGCCCTATCATATCTTATTAAACCCTAATTAAATTAATTAAATCCTAAACGCTAAACCCTAAGCCTAATTAGTCGTAATTAACCGTAAGAACCCTATTAACCCTAATTCGGGCTAATAACACTAATCGACACAATTGAGCCCTAATTAGCTCTAATTTATCCTAATTAGTCCTAATCAACCTAATTAGCTATACTTAGCCCAAAGTACTCCTAATTAACCTTAACATATCTTAGTAAACACTAATTATATTAATTAAACCCTAAATCCTAAACCCTAGTTAACCCTTATTAACCCCAAACACATCTCGAAGTAACCCTAATTAAACCTAATTACATACTAATGACTGAAAGTAGCCATAATTATCATATTTAAACCTACCAACCCTAATTACCCTACTTAACCCTAGTACATCCCTAATTTATCCTAATAAACCCTTGTACATCCCAAAATTAATTTATATTGCACAGAGATGGTTCAATTACTTGTTGTTTATAAATCTTGCATTACGAATATTCATTGTTATTTTGCGAAGTCCATTAGCAATCAAATGGTTCAACTAATTGTCAACGAATTCTAATTAAAGTAGAATTGGTAACATATGCAATGATTTTTCTACAATTTTGATATTTCGAAAAGATTCTTCCATATGGTACTAATTTCTGAACACTTGCATGCATAAAACCCTTGGTTTTCGTTTAAAGGTACTCATTACAAAGTAATGATTTGTAATGAGCCTTTGGATGTCCAGTTTGGACAATTTGAAAAAGTTAAGTGTTTATAAAACGGTGTATCGACTCATGCTCTGTATTCTATGTCATGGATATTTGGTAAACGTACTCATGTATTTCTCCGGGTGCATATAGATTTGGTGTTCTAACATCCGTCAAACCTTACAAAGGCAAGATTAGATAAATGTTAGAACACCTAATCGATGTCGTGTACATGAAAAAATACGGGGATCCTGGAGAATCAAGTGAGTACCAAGATCGGCGTTCTTGTGAAGGGACGATTCTTTGAGCCACAGATGTACTAGAAGGACTGGGATGCCGGGATGAAGGAGTCCCTATGGGAGGAGTGCTGGTACGATTAACTATTTTTTTATGTGATAGTATTTGTTTAATTAGAATTTAGTATTTAAATTAATTTGTATAATTGGATGCCTTGCAGGAGGGGTTTGCATTTGACTCACCTGATCAGCAGGTGCCGGGGCGGCAAGCATTGTTTGCCTATATCGACAAGAATTACTGTCGATGGCTGCACGACGCACGGGACCAGGAGAAGAAGATGCTGCCTGAGGGTGCCTTGATGCAGGAGTTGAAGAAGTATCCCCCAGAATGGATATCTCTTACTGTATCTGGGTAGATGATTGATCGGTGGGATACTGATCCAGGCTGGGATGCCAAGAGTAGGAGTGGGGCCGAGAACAGACGTGAGAAAGATCCGATGCACACAGGGGGGTCGGTGGCACACGACGTCATCCGACACAAGAATGCAGTCGACCACCTGGACCTGGAAGAGGATGAGGTCATAGCTTTGACTCATAATCAGACGCACTTGAGGAAGAAGGACAAGGATGAGGCACACCGAGTGAGGGACTACGTTTTAGATATAACCCTGTGGATCGATGTAAGTTCGAGTCAATTTGTTAAATTTTTGTGTTTGTATTCAATGTTTTGTTGCATTAATGCCCTAACATATCTTTAAATCACTATTTTTTAGGCCTCGTATGAATAGCTTAGGGGGTTTGAGCAGCAGTCCAGACAGCCATCAGCGTCCACAAGTATGGGTGTACGAGTTATGGGGCATTGAAGTGATGTCTAGATACACCGAAGGTCATCAATCGGCCAAAAGGCCGCATACGCGGCTTGCCTAGCACAATTACACGTGCCATGAAAAGAGCGTCCCCACCCCCCGCTGCCCCTCCACAGACACCGGCTCCTGCTTCGCAGCGTCCGTTAGATGAGGACGAGATCCGCCGCCTTGCTACGGAGGTGTTTAGGATGATCAGAGCGCAAGATCAGCGGGGCACTGTTTCTTGACATGTCGAGCCGGCTCCGGATCGGCAGGATCTAGATCCGGGACTCGGCAACTCCTGATGAGCCCCCTCTCGTGCCCTTCCAACTTGTACCCCCTCCTGCTCTCATGCCCTCTCGGTTTGTACATTTTATTTTTCATTATAGTAAACTTTTTAAAAGTTATATAGATATTTTGTGTCTGTTGTAGGGTTAAATAATTGTTGATCGATCAGCAATTATTTAATCCTAATGTGCATTTGGTGGATTGTGCCTTGTTGTTGAGCATGAATTTGATTACAGGTTTGGGCATTAGTTTTTTTTTAAAAAAATTGACTTTTAGCGACGGATTTACTCCGTCGCTAAAGAGTATCCCTAAATCTTCGCTTTTAACGATGGAATATTTCGTCGCTATAAAGGATATTTAGTGACGGAAGTTCCGTCACTGAAAAGTTTATTCCGTCGCTAAATATTTATAAAATAAATTATTTTCAGAAAAAGAAAATAAATTAAAATACAGAAAATACAATTAGCGATGGAAGTTCTGTGGCTAATGTGTAGAACAACCCGTCTCTGAAAGTCAAATATTAGATGACGGGTTATGGAATTCTGTCACAAAACTTTTAGTGACGGACTTTTATATGAGGGACTTTTAGCGACGGGTATTCCGTCGCAAAAAGTTTAGTGACGGATTATCCGTTGCTAAAAGCCTTATTTCTTGTAGTGGTACCCGCTATGTGTTATTTTTGTTTTCATACTCAAATATTCATAAAGTTTTAGCAATACCAATTAAGAACAATATAATATGCATTTCTTACAATCATATATTGTATTGCTATATCAGCCGCGGGGGAGGGGGGGTGATTGGTAAAGTAACCCATTTTTTTGGTTGTTAAATCCACACCTATTTGTTTCTAAAGAATTAAAAGAAATGCAGTAAAAATTTGATAATACGACACTTTAATAAATGATTACGTATGCAAAATCGATGCTGTGCAAGCTCATTATGCCATTTTGAATTGAGGCATCGGTAGGATTTTACTGTTTGTTCTTCAAGAACACAAATTGGAACTGCCTACGAAGAATAAGTCATAAAAGGAATAATCTTCGGATGAACTAGCGGCGAAAAAGATTTGTCTTTAATAGTATCGAACCATTGATGAATGTTACTTTGTAGGGGATGATGGAACGGGAACTGGGACAAAGAGGGCATAAGATAATTTTACAGTCTAACCACCAGTCCTGCATACAATATTATATTAGCATCCCCCTTTTTGTGATAATTTGTCTTGGATAAAAAAAACTTGAAATGTGTGGGTGTCCCGTATCGGTTATTCAAAATAAATCGCGACTTGGTCCTTAGTATATATAAGTCGTCTTATCCCACATTGGTTATTTAGAGAATGTCACTACTTATCTCTAATTAAGTATTTATATAAGTTGTCTTGTATTGTGTTTAAGGACAAGAGAGAAGAGTCATTCTTTGAGAGGGTTTGTTGAGAGAGAGAAAGATCTATAATCTTCATAGCCACACATAGTGAAATCGCTGCTACCACTTGGAGTAGGCTTTCGTCTAACCACATAAATCTTGTGTCTTGTGTGCCTTTGTTTTCAGTTATTGTTTGTTCGATTCTCTTCTTTATAGTTTGGTGCGGAATCAAGTATATTATTTAAAACCCTTCAATCTTAACTATGTATGCAATCTATGATAAAATATTTTTTAATTCACCTGTAAGGAGGTATAGAAACATGAGCCTGAAAATGTGATAAGATTAACCTTCCTAACAGTCTTTTTGGGATACTGTTAACAAAAATAAGCACATAATGTCCAATACCCTGGCAATGCTTTTTTTAGTGGTTAGACCTCTGCAGGTGATGGGACACATTTCTACAATTCCATTGAGACTACTTTTAATATTCCATAGTACGTGCAGCCTCCATCTTTGTTTACTGTTGGTGGGATTATAGCAATGATCTGATTAAAGAAAATAATTGAGAGTTGGATTAGCATCAATTATGGTGTTATATTCATAGTTGGAAGGGTCCTTTATGATATGCTAAAAGTACAAATTGATGTTAAATCTATACTACTTATAATGAGAACATCTTTTTTATTTTTTGGTGTAACACCCTTTTGGTGTTACACCTTTTTGGTGTTACACTAAAACTTGCTCATGTGCTGACAAGTGTCCATTCTGAAGTTACAAATGTAAAATGCTATTCCCCACTACCTACACTTCACATTGCTGTCTTTCTCTCTCACGAGTCTATCTTCTTCTCCTCCTTCCTTCCTCCATCTCCGTTATCAGAAACTATCAACTCTGGTTGTGCGGTCAGTAGATCTCCGCAGCGACGTGTACCGAAGCGTGTTGGCGGGACTCGGTGGTTGTGGGTGGGTGATTGTTGGTCATTGGTGTTTGTGGATCTGCGACTAACGTGGCCAACGGCACTCTGTCGTTTGTGACGACGGTAGTGGTGGCTTCCAGGCCTGTGTTCTTTTGGCTAAATTAAACGTGGAAGATAGGTGTGGCAGCGTTGCGGGGATGGATGCCTATTGGCAGAAGAGAGGCGAGCAGTCCAAGAATTGGCAAATCACCGGTGGTGGTCGTCGGCAAATTGCCGAGCAAGGGAACTCTTCCCTAATTTCGTCATCCACATTAATTTTTTTGAAGCCCATGAACCGTCCATTTCATTCCCACAACTGATAACAAAAAAAAAAGTTACACCGTCTCTCTTGGCTGTTTCGTACTTCCCTTTTCCTTTAGGATCACTATAATTAATGTGTTCCTGCTAGATTGTTCAAAGAAAGCAATAGATCCACTATTCCTTTGGTAGCACTAGAATTTATGTGCTTGCTTTGTACCACAGTGTGTGTGTGTGTGTGAGAAAGAGAGAGAGAAAGAGAGAGAGAGAGAGAGAGAGGCAGTGCCTTGCCGAAGTTATGTCAATGTGTTTCAAAGAAATTGACGTGGATGATGAAATTGGGGAAGGGTTCTTGTGCCTGCCTATTTGCCGACGACCCACTCCCGACGATTTACCGATTCTTGGACTGTTCGCCTCTTTATGCCACCAGGCGTCCATCCATCGCAATGTCCACGCCTTCTCTTCCACGGTGAGTTAAGCCAAAAAAAACATAGAGGCCTGCGAGCCACCACTACTGCCGTCGTCACAACGACGAAGCGCAGCTACCCCCACCTCCTCACGAACACAACTACCACTATCCCTACAATCACTACCCACGATCCCCGAGTCCCGCCAAATAGACATCCATCCATTGCCATGCCGTCGCGCCTTTCTTCCAAACAGAGACCTGAAAATACAAGGGAAAGTGCATATTTAGGAGAATATAAGAAAATTGAATTGGAACCATGAAGTTTAACAAAAAAATACCGACAAAAAAAAATTAAAATTTGAGGCAAGCTTACTTTTGGAATCGATTTGAAGCAACAATAGAGGTGGAGGAAGGGAGAAGTGGAGGAAGATAGGCCGGTGAGTAGTTACGTAGCAGAGGAAGAGGGTAATATTTTCTGGTAACTGAACTTTGTGGAGAGTGGGCTAATAATTTTTACGATTTTACCCTTATTTTGGTCACATTCTCATCTATTCTACTTATCTATACTATATATAAAGGGAAAACATGTTTTGGTGTAACACCCTTTTGGTGTTACCAACTATCTATCTAGAATGGTGACAAGTGGCATTCCAAGAAAATTTTTAGAAAATGACACAAAATACAAATCTTAAATGCTAAATAATAACCTGTAAAGACATATTTCGTTTTCATAATTTAATCTTTATTAAAAAATATAGTTAAAATAAATTATAAAGCCCAAACTTTATATTACAAAAATATTATATTGCTAACTTTATCTTTGCAATATTTGGTTTTAAGAATTTCAAATTCATTAAAAAAGTGTAGTTAAAAATAAGTTACTACACGCAGAACTAACTTATTTTTCTATAATTTAACATTCATTACCAAATGTGACAATAAACACTTATAGGTGATACTTGATTTTTTTTTAATAAAATTGACATTATCAACTTTATTTTTACACATGCATCGCGTGTGCCACGCTGACTCGTACTACTTATAATGAGAACACTATTTTGGTGTAATATACTTTTAGTGTTACACTAAAATTCATCCGGGTGAAGACATGTGTCCATTTTTAGAACAAAAGTGTAAAATACTACATTAGAAGTCGGTTAGTCTTCCCACTTCCTGCACTCCACGTAACTACCATTTTCCCTCACAAGTCTATCTTTCATTGTAGATTGAAATCATCATTTATTGTACAATTCTTCGAATGCTACAGGTAATGCTCCTTTGTCTTTGGCTTTGCATTTTTTTCGATACTTTTTGCATTTTTTTTCAACTAACGATAGTGTTGATTTCTTTTTTAATGTTCATGCATCTCTAAACTCTACATTTTTAACCTTTTCATTTTCTTCTTTTCCCTTTCCGCTTCTATGCATTTCCTTCTCCCTTAATAACTGCAATTGTAGAATGGTTGTGCGATTGCCGGTGGATGGACGTCTAGACTCGGGGATCGTGGGTGGCTGGCGGTGCTGGGCTGTCGAAGAGAGGCGCGGCGGGATGATGGACCGTTGGTGGCAATTCACTAGAGACGGCTGTCGTCAGTGGGCCGATCAATGGGGTAGGAGATGGGTGATCGATTGGTGGTCGTTGGTGCCCTCGGCGTGCTACAGGTACTGGTGATTGTGCGGTCAGCTAATTGCCACGGTTGCATGGTTGCGCTTGGTGGCGGGACTTGACCGACGGCGATCATTCGTGGGCTGATCGATGGAGGCCGGACATAGGAATCGACTGAATAGATGGATCGGAAATGTGCACCGGTAAGACCAATAGGTACTGTACCCTTTTTCTCCCTCCAAAAAATAACCCATGTTTTACTTTATAAAAATAGTTTCTTATTTGAGTCTGTTTTTACTGGTGCAGTGCAAAGCAAAGCACAGGCACTGGCGCCGCACCACTAAAAATGAAAACGAACTTAATGTGTGGAAATAGTTGCTTATTCGCTTCTGTAACATTTTTATGCATATACCATATTTTGTTGTATGATTTGTTTTCATTTGTAGTGTTGGTTCAGATTTCGATGAATGCGTGCCACGTGTTTGTGAGAAGTGCTAAACGACTTAAGCATTCTTCATCCACGTTAAAGCAATGATATTGGTACACAACTTACTTCCATCTGTTCTTCACCAGTTAATTGTACGTGGTTTGTGCAACATCTTCACTGGCAGTGTGATGCCGATGAATAGGGCTGCAATTTGGGCAGGGTAAGAATGAGCTTTAACCAACCCAGCTCAAATACTCACAACCTTTAACCCATCAAACCCATTTAATTTATAAAATGGGTTTGTCTGAGTTGGGTCATTGTTAAAATGAATTAAATTGGGTCAAACCCAATAAACTAATCCTAACCCAAACAAAAAAAACAAAGTCTGAAGATTCTCCTTCGTCCTTCCCTGACTATTGGCAGCGGCGATATCGATCCAATTCCCCCAAATCAATTTCTAGGGTTCTAACCCAACCAATTTCCCCAATTCCCCAGCTATCGGCAGAGGCGGCAGAGGCCTTATGTCGCTTTTGTGTCTCAGAGGCGAAATAAGCATTTTCCAGGAAAATGCCATTATATCGCCGCCGAATACATCCACCGCCAATCTGGTCCAACTTTGACGACCTTATACCACTTGTGAATACTTGGGGTATGCTTTGTTTTCTATATTTTTGCTTCTATTTCCCCTGATTTGGGTAGTGTCAAAGCTAAGTTGAAGTAGATTGTCAGTGTCTGTTATGCACTTGGAACACAACATGTTTGACAAAATGCTTCAGAGAAAGTTTTGGGTTTATGTATTGTATTTGACACATGTTTAGTGCTCCAATTTGTTTGGGGAAGTGGGTATTAGTCTTATACGGGGTATGAAATTGGGATTTTCCGTGCCTGTTTAGATATTTTTGAGATTTTCCGTGCCGGAAACCCCCAGGGATGTTTTGGTAATTTACCACCCCGAAGGGGTATTTTGGTAATTTTACCTATAAGAGGTATTTTGAAGTAAATTTACATACAATAGGATTATTTTAGTGACTTTGCTTATGGAAAAATTATTTTGAGAATTAAAGGGTAACGAGGGGTATTTTGGTAATTTGCCGCCCCGAAGGGGTATTTTAGTAATTTGCCCTAAGAAATGTATTTTGCATAAATTTACATATGGGAAGTTTATTTCAGTGATTCTACTTATGGGAAGACCATTTTGGCAATTTAAGTCCGAAAGGGGCATTTTGGTAATTTTACACCCTAGGGGCGTTTCAGTAATTTTACATACCCGGTGAGGGGAGGTTCTTTTTGGGAGCATGTGTGAGTTCGTATTAAGTTATACTTTTGTTCTGTAGGCTGTATTCTAATGGTTCGATTATTCCGTTTAGGTTAAAGCTAAAGACTTCCGATTAGGATAATTTAGCTGCGGATCCAGGTAAGGGATTCTATCTGAACCTTGGGTAAGGACTTTTGTCCGAACCCTTAATTGATATCTTGTACTCGTAAGTACTCCTTTGATATATTTACAGCTAATGCCGAACTCTGAGTTATGTATTGATATCAGCATGTTCTTGCCCAGAAAACCCTAATGTTGAACCTGAATCGGTTATTTAGAAATATTGTGATGCCCGCCTGTATTGCGGGTTAAGCAAATTGATAATTTTTTATATCCGTTCTTTCGAATTGTTGTACTTAAATTTGATAATGTTTCGCAATTATTTTTCCTATTTATTTATGATTTTCTTCTAGAATTCCGAATGATGGCTTACATCAATATGTTATTGTTATCTGAACCCGAATTGATTTCGGGGACATGAGCTTATGTTAACGCGCATTTGTATTGTTAATTTTCTGTGTTGACCTAGGTACTTGTTTAGTTGGGAGGTGGTATAAGGCTGGTTAAATCCTGCATGAAACGCAGGCTAGTACCGAAGTGGACTAGTAAATATTTTAGTACATCATGTATGTGTACACTATATAAGCTTGCCATGATGGCATTGCAATTGCCCAGGATCAACATTAATTTTTGAATTTATTAGCTAGAATGATTTGTGCTTGGGTTGAAAGCCCTTGACAAATATTTATCGTATTTAGTTAGAAGGATTTGTACTTGGGTTGTAATCCCCTAACAAGCCATGATTATATTATTTGAATTGATTTGTGCTTGGGTTGAATCCCTCGAAAAATCTGCTGTATTTTGGAAATGCTGACTTGAAAATGATCTTTTATTGATCATTTTGGATTTTGTTCTGATTGTTAATATTTATTTTTGTATTTATTTCTGATGAATTTTGATCATTTTGGGTAATCATTGAGTTTTGATCATTCGAAGTGTTCTGAAAATCATCGTCGGTTGAATTCTTCGGAGCCGTGTTATAATCTCTTTTGTAGTCCTTGTACGACCTTACTGGGCTCTCAAAAGCTCACCCTTCGTTTGGCTCCCTTCTACAGGTGATGATCAAATGTAGCATGTTCAAGAATGGGTTAGAGTCTGTGTGAGATCCCGATGAGCCCATCACTACTTTGTAGGGAGACCCCTGCGTGGGTTAGTTTTGTCAACTCGTTCTATAAGAACTTGAGTTTGTAAAGAACCTAGATCTTAATAGTTCCAGTTTAAGTAATTTGTTAATATTGAATTTGAAGAGTTTGAGTTGATACCGGATTCACTGTTTTGGAAGTACGTGTTAGTGAACAGGATTTGCCAGGTTTGATGTGATCAGGTAAGTTAACAACCTGGGAGTTCGGGATGACGAAGCTCCGGATTTCTGGGGGCGTTACTGTTGGTATCAGAGCAGTTCGGTCTTGTTGTATTAAAGGGTTTAAGTGTATGATTCTGTAGGCACAGAACCAAGTTGAAGTATATGATTTGGCAGTCACAGAACCACATGGTATAGGTAACACGATTTTGTAGAATCGTATCCTGTTAATGAGAGTGGGGTAGGATGATGGTAGAGTTAAGAAGTCTGCCTTTAAGGTCGAGAAGTCTACCTTTAACTTGTAATCATACTGTTCCTTAGACATCTCTCGTGTGCACTAATCACTGTTCATTGTACCAGTATGGCTCGCTCTCGTAGCACTGGAAGCAGATATAGTACGGAAGGCCGGGAGCTCCCCAATAGGGAGGTACCTCAACCTAATGGAGAGGAGCAGCAGAACCCAGAACCAATGGTTGCAGTTCTAAACACTGTGAACCAGATTTTGACCGTGATGGCACAAAATCTGGCTAACCAACAGCAAGGAGTACAAAATCCGGTTCAACCACAGACACAACCTCAAGATAAGAGTACCCTACGTGAATTTGCAAAACAAGATGCGCCTAGCTTTAGGGGGTCATTGGACCCTATGGAGGCAGAGAACTGGATTGATGAAATGGAGAAAATCTTTCGAACCATTCACTCAGCGAGAGGCAGAAGGTTGAATTTGCTCTCTATAAACTTAAGGATGAGTCTGAACACTGGTGGATGAGATGACTTAGGAACAATTCAGAGAATTATTCTTTGACCGGTATTTCTCGACGAACTATCGTTGATAGAATTTATCATTGTGATGCAAGGAGATCAAGAATTGGTAGATGAATTCGAAATGAGCTTTTCACACCTTGCCAGATTTGCAATATGGATGTTGGGAACTGAAGAGGATATGTGCTGAAGTTTGAGTGGGGCCTTAGGCCAGGATTAAAGGATCAAGTGATTTCTGCTCGATTAACGAGCTATAAAGAATGTGTAGACTTGGCGTGTGCGTTGGAGAGATCCAAGTCCAACAGCAAGGGACAGTATGAACATAAGCAAGATAGACAGAAGAAAACTAGAGAAGAGTTTTCCCAGGGTGAATTTGTAGAGGCTACCAAGCGTCGACAGTTTGCAAAGTCAGTACAACAGGGTACCTAAGGCCCCGGGATAGGGCAGAATCAGCAGTTTAGGTTAGCATCGGTTCAGGGGCCTAGAACTGGGCAGAGTATGGGATTCCAAAGAGCGCAGGGTGTAGGCGCTCGACCAGCCCAGAATACTAGATTTGGACCCTCACCGAATTCTGGAATTCAACCTATATAGCGTACTGGTCAGGGCAGCATGTTAACTTCCTTGGATACCCCATGCATCATATGCAGGAAGTATCACAGCAGTGGGCCATGTTACAGAGTTATTGGTGGGTGCTTTCGGTGGGACAGTGTCGAACATCAGATCCGATACTGTCCAGTTGTTAGGAATAATCAGCCAACTTCCCATCCCTCACCTACAACAAGCGTATCAACAAGCAAAGGTCCTCGTCGGGGAAGAGGCCAAGGTCGACAAGAGCAGATTCACCAGTCTCAAGCCCAATGGGAGCAGAGGCCCGGGACATCAGTTAGACCTTCTTCAATATCCGCTCAGGGTTCTACTAGATCCAATGCCATGGTGTCAGGTACATTATAGGTTAACCCATAAGATGCTTGGATAATGTTTGAATCCGGAATGACGTATTCTTTGGTCTCCTTTACTTTTGCATAGTTATTGAGGGTGAGAACCCTTACCTTGTGAACTGTTTCTTTTTTTGCGATAAGTGCTCAATTGGGAGAGCCCTTGACCGTTTTCTGTGATTGTGCAGTCTATATTTGGGATAAAGATTCTTCTATGGACCTCGTATCATTTGTGGTTTAGGGTTTTACCATCATACTAAGTGTTAATTGGTGAATTGCTAATCACACATCCGTTTATTGTCAGGGAAAACCCTAGTCGTATTTGAAAAGTTTAGAAGGTATAAACAGTAGTTAAGTTGGTGATTTGATGTATGAGTAAGAGTACTGTTTTGGAAAGATGCCTAGTGTTAAGACTAAAAGTTTGGTTTAAGGGTACAAGAAGGCATTAGAAATTTTACTCTGTCATCTAATTCATTCTTTTGCATATTGAACTCAAGGATGGCTTAATTTAATGTCAGCTTACGCTGAGACGTCAGCGAAGATGTCATTCATGACGAGATGTCTTATTCCTTTTCAAAATATTTATCTGTCTTTTCGAATCAATTGGACTTGATGAGGTAGTATCTAACCCACTGGCCATGGGAAAGCTATGAATCTTATGAAGGACCAATAACTTCTTTTGATTTTGATTGCTCTTAGTCGTTGGGTTGACTTTGCTTTGCCAGACTTATATCATCATTTTTGTGTCTGTCGTTTCTTCTGGAATGTCACAAAATTATGTTGTGAACCCCGAGAACCAATATGCATGATTTTGTTAAAGATTTTTGTATTTTGATTGCCTGATTGCATTTATTATTATAATTATTGGTATAGTTTCCCCTACCTGGATATGAGATTAAGTAGATTCCTAAGCCTCAAATAATCTCTGAGCGAGAATATACTTTGGGAACAGGGATTAGGTTTGGATAAGCTATTTGATGATTGGGGAGAAGATGAAAAATTGGCTGAACCCACGATAAGAGATTGCTAATTATTTGCTTTTGGGGCTGGGAGATTTTAACGGTATATTCGAAGCAGATGATTGAAAAATAAGGCTGTGAGATTTTTGTAAATGATGTAACTATGAATCGGAAGTGATTTGGTAATGGAGAGTCTTATACTAGTGAAAATAAATGTATAGGTATCCAAAAAATCATATGTTATGCTATGTAAGGAGAACGCATCTCTAGATGACAGATTCGATAATAGATTGGGCTCATGAAATAGGGAACTAGAGTGTGTGGTGAAACGATAGTGGTTATAGTTTTTCGTCATTACGTGAAGTGTAAGTAGGACCGTAAGTATTCAATACATAGCTTTGTTAAGATAACGCGCCTCTCGATGATGAACTTGGCAATAATTCAGAGTCATTGTTTTGAGGTGTTAGAGTGTGCAGTGAAAGTCGGGTGGCTACAACTTTTTGTCATGATTAATTATCTATGTTGGTACTTGCGAGGTGTAAGTACTTATAGGAATTGATTACCCAACCCATGTTAGCTGGGATAAACACAGGTCAGGGGGAGACTATCGTTTAGTATTTCGATATGCCTTGAGCTTAAAAAGTTAAGCTTATCAACATTAAGTAAGTTGTACAAATGATGTAATCTCTCGTATATTATCAGCATAATGGGGGGCAGCCTGTCGTATGGGAGCTTGATTTAATTTGCTGGATATGTGCTGGATTCAGAGCAGTGTAGGTTTAGCTTAGTGGGTTTCATATTAGCAAGTCATTGTTACAAAATACTGGAATGGTTAGAGCACGGGTGATAATCTAATCGAACTGAGTTAGCATTACAATTAGAATATAACTGTTGCGTCCGGGTGTTCATAGAAACTAACGTGGGCACAAATATTTGGCATAGCTTAGCTACGGTGCAATGGTAATCAAAGCAACGAAGTAGAAGTGTAGTGCCTAGGCATTATGGAATATCCGCGAGCAAATTTTGAGGACGAAATGTTTATAAGGAGGGAAGAATGTAATATCCCGAACTTTGGGAGCGGGTTAAAATAACCATCGGTGCTCTAAAAAATAAACGGACGATAAATTTAAGTAATGTTCGGGTATTAGTAGCGTGTAGGAGCTTAAAAGTATTTTGGGGCAAAAATATAATTTTTGAAAATTTGGGGGCATTTTTGTAATTTTGAAAAACTCTAGGGACATGGCATAAGGATAATTAATGTTCTCGGTGATGAAATGAGCGCCAGTATATGTTTTAGGGGCATTTAATTAAATTGAGAATTTTTAGAATAATTTTGGAGCTTAAATGCAATTACACAAAATTTGGGGTTTATTTGTAATTATGTAAAGTTTGGGGGGGTCTTTTTGTAATTTTGTAAAAATAATTTAGAAAATCATGTTTTTATTTAGGATTTGCCACCACCTACTAGCTTGCATGACTAAGCTAGATAAACTATTTAATAATAGATTGGATAAGGGGGAAGAAAAAGAAATAAAAGAAAACAAAAGGAAGAAAAAAAGAACAAACAAACGAACAAACAATGAAGAAGAACAAGAACAAAAAAAAATAGAGCAAGAGAGAAGCATCAAACAGGGAGCTCAGAGCAGGGGAAAAGAGAAGAAAATTTGGAAAAGAGTCCTAGGGGTAATCTCTCTTCTTTTTTAGGGAGTTTCAATGTATAAATTTGCACATGGTTGTGTATCGTGGGTGCAGTGTGTGTATGGCAGCCGTGGGTATGGGTGAATTATGTTAATCGGTTGTGAAATTATGGGTGGTTGATGTGTAAGTAGGACTAAGTGGAGGGGATTGAGAGCTTGGTAGTGTCCGAAGGTCTGCGTGTGTGAGTTTATGTGTGTTTAGTGTGTCGTGAGTGTGCTTGAGTGTGTGTGTGTGTGTTTACAGGGGTGAGGATGTGTGCGTATATATGTTTATTATGTGTTGGTGTGTGTTTTTACAAGGTATAGTGAGTGATTGAAGTGTTTCAGTGGGTATAAGGAATAATGGGTAAGTTTTCGAGAGTTGTGTGTTCAAGAATGGGTCTTGGCAGGCAAGGGAGAAGAAACTATGTGCATAGAAGGTGTAATAGTGTGTGTAATAATCTCAATAGTAAGCGTATTTGTCGCTAATGCTAGAGATTTCTTTAGGCAGATTTTTAACGAATTTTCATAAATAGCTATGGCCAAAATTAGACAAAGTGCAAAATTGTAACCCCCATTATTTTTATAAGGACTACTCTATGAAATGTTTTAGCAGCTTTCGGGATCCGCAAAGGGAGCTAAATTGGGATACCGATTAAAGAACTTTATTGAATTATTAAGCATAGCAAACAGAGTTATTTTAACCTGAAAATTATATGAAAGCCCTATTTTACAGATATGATTCATTATCTAAAAGTTCGGGTCATTCTGAGGCCAATAGGTATTTTTTTGCAAAACTGGCCTTTTAGCGCTCGGTCCAGACATCAGTTCGGGATTTTCTGGCGAAAAATTTCTAAAACACTTTTTAGGCCAGAAATAACATCAGGATGTTTAAAATAGTATTTTAAGATATTCTGAGATTTTTCGGTGCCGGAAACCCCCAGGGGTGTTTTGGTAATGGGCTAATTACAGCTATGTCCCTGAGGTTTGGGGGTAATTACATGCAAGGACACAAAGTTTCAAAATGTAACATACGTGACCAAAAAAAGTTTAAAAAGTAACACTTTTATCCAACCGTTAGGGTTCCGTCCAAAAAGTGTAATTTTCGTCATTACGTATTTTGAAAATGGCAATACTGCCCCTGTACAGTATATCGTGAATAATTATAATTTTTAATTTTTAAATTAGGATATCAAACCCTAATTTTTAAAATTAGGGTTTTAAAACCTAATTTGAAAATTAGGCTTATCAAACCCTGAAATTAAGAACCTAATTTGAAAATTAGGGTTTTGAAACCTTAAAATTAGGGTTTCAAAACCCTAATTTTCAAATTAGGGTTTTTATCTCCAGATCTGATCTCGCCGCCGGCAGCCCAAGCCGTTTCTATCTCCAGATCTGATCTCGCCACCGGCAACCCAAGCCTCCTCCCTCACCCCACGCCGTCGGCAGCCTTTCTTGGCCCACCATCCGGCAGACTCGCCCACCACGCCGGCAAGCCCCTTGGCAAACCCACCCCACCACGCCAGCAAACCCACACCGCTGATACGTCGCCGGCAAGCCCCTTGGCAAACCCACCCCATTTAGACACCGCCGGCAGCCCTTTCTCACTCTAAACCCCATTTCAATTCAATTCAGTAATTTAATTCAACGGAGTGGTCGTCGTCATTTCTTGGGCGACGGGGGTCTTTGAGCGATGATCGGCGTCCGACTCGAGGAGAGGAGAGAAAGCTGTGCGGTGACGGGGGAGGGGGAGGGGGAGGGGGAGGGTGCTGCGGTGGCTGGGGAAGGGGGAGGGTGCTGCGGTGATGGGGATGGGGTCAGTGATTGTAGCGACGGCGAAGGGTGGAGGCAAACGGGGTGGGTGGGGGGTGAGCAGGGGAGGGAGGGCTTGGGGGGCCGCGAAGGGCAGCGGTGTGGATGGCGGCGAAGTGGATGGGAAAAGGGTGGGGGAAGAGAGAGAGAGACAAAAAAATTTAGAGTTTTTCTTTTCAAAGAGACAATGGCATTTAAAAAAATAACTTTCTAACACAAGGGCAATAAAGTCATTTTGTTAAAAGTGTTAGAATTTTTAGGGTTCCGTTTGTCAACGGACATAAGTGTTACATTTTGAAACTTTGTGTCCTCGCGTGTAATTACCCCCAAACCTCAGGGACATAGGTGTAATTAGCCCTTTGGTAATTTATCACCCTCGAAGGGGTATTTTGGTAATTTTACCTATAAGAGGTATTTTGAAGTAAATTTACATACAGTAGGATTATTTTAGTGACTTTGCTTATGGAAAAGTTATTTTGAGAATTAAAGGGTAACGGGGGTATTTTGGTAATTTGCCACCCCAAAGGGGTATTCTGGTAATTTGACCTAAGAAAGGTATTTTTGCATAAATTTACATATGGAAAGTTTATTTCAGTGATTCTACTTATGGGAAGACCATTTTGGTAATTTAAGTCTGAAAGGGGCATTTTGGTAATTTTACACCCTAGGGGCGTTTCAGTAATTTTACATACCCAGTGAGGGGAGGTTCATTTTGGGAGCATGTGTGAGTTCGTATTAAGTTATACTTTTGTTCTGTAGGCTGTATTCTAATGGTTCGATTATTCCGTTTATGTTAAAGCTAAAGACTTCCGGTTTGGATAATTTAGCTGCGAATCTAGGTGAGAAATTCTATCTGAACCTTGAGTAAGGACTTTTGTCCGAACCCTTAATTGATTACTTGCACTCGTAAGTGCTCCTTTGATATCTTTATGGCTAATGCCGAACTCTGAGTTATGTATTGATATTAGCATATTCTTGCCTAGAAAACCTTAATGTTGAACCTAAATCAGTTATTTGGAAATCTTGTGATGCCCTCCTGTATTGCGGGTTAAGCAAATTTGATAATTGTTTATATCCATTCTTCCAAATTGTTGTACTTAAATTCGATAATGTTTCGCAATTGTTTTTGCTATTCATTTATGATTTTCTTCTAGAATTCCGAATGATGGCTTACATCAATATGTTATTATTATCAGAACCCGAATTGATTTCAGGGACATGAGCTTATGTTAACGCTCATTTATATTGTTAATTTTCTATGTTGACCTGGGTAACTGTTTAGTGGGGAGGTGGTATAAGGCTGGTTGAATCCTACATGAAACGCAGGCTAGTACCCAAGTGGACTAGTAATTATTTTAGTACATCATGCATGTGTACACTATATAAGCTTGCCATAATGGCATTGCAATCACCCAGGATCAACATTGATTTTTGATTTTATTAGCTAGACTGATTTGTGCTTGGGTTGAAAGCCATTGACAAATATTTATCGTATTTAGTTAGAAAGATTTGTACTTGGGTTGAAATCCCCTGACAAGCCTTGATTATATTATTTGAAATGATTTGTGCTTGGGTTGAATCCCTCGAAAAATCTGCTGTATTTTGGAAATGATGACTTGAAAATGATCTTTTATTTATCGTTTTGGATTTTGTCCTGTTTGTTAATATTTATTTTGGCATTTATTTCTGATGAATTTTGATCGTTTTGGGTAATCATTGAGTTTTGATCGTTCGAAGTGTTCTGAAACTCATCGTCGGTTGAATTCTTCGGAGTCGTGTTATAATCTCTTTTGTAGTCCTTGTACGACCTTATTGGTCTCTCAAAAACTCACTCTTCGTTTGGCTCCTTTCTGCTGGTGATGATCAAATGTAGCATGTTCGGGAATGAGTTAGAGTCTGTGTGAGATCCCGATTAGCCCATCACTACGGTGTAGGGAGACCCCTGCGTGGGTTAGTTTTGTCAACTCGTTCGATAAGAAGTTGAGTTTGTAAAGAACATAGATCTTAATAGTTCCAGTTTGAGTAGTTTTGTAATATTGAATGTGAAGAGTTTGAGTTGATATCGGATTCACTGTTTTGGAAGTATGTGTTAGTGAACAGGATTTGATAGGTTTGATATGATCCGGTAAGTTAACGACCCGAGAGTTCAGGGCGACGGAGCTCTGGATTTTCGGGGGCGATACAATTCTCAAGCTTTGAAAAGCTAGATAAAATCCACTTGCAAATACAGTTTCAAATTTGCAATCGTAATATAAATTTTTAGTATCCAAGATGTAAAATACCAAAAAATTCATTGCACCTTTTATTTTAGAAATCGAAATTTGGATACCATTTGAAAATAGATACCACAACTATAAATATCGAAACAACCACAATAATCTGAAGTCAAAGACTTCGGTTATCATGATTTAACATCTTTACCAAAGTATAATTTCAATCACTAAACTTTGGCAATACTTTGCAAAAAATATATATATTTATTTTAACCCAAACACTATCTTTTGAGCAGAGCAATATTTTATACCTTTATATTTTCAAAAGACTTTTGAGAATCTTAAACAATTTAAAGGAGTATATATTGCTCTATAAAATTTAACACAGAATTTTTTTTTCTTTTCAAGTCTTAAGCTCAATTATATATACAAAACAACGAGATCCAAGCTAGTAAAGCTAAGAGCAAGAACAGAAAGTACATGCATGATATATGTTGTATAATCTCATTGTGCATATGTGAATGCAACGTGCTAAAATGTACTTAAACAACTCAGAACATACTATAGATATGTATATCATCAAGTCGTTATTAAGATCTTCTTTGTTTATACATGACTCAAGATATCACAATTATCATCATATCATGCACCCCCACATTTCGCAGCCATGTATTTATCAAAGAATTTAACATTAAAATAAGAATATATATATATATATATATATATATATATATATATATATATTATCAATTTTATCAAATAAGATTATTTTATAGACACTTTAGTAAAATCAGTTTCAAGTTACTACTTTTACAAAAGCCGATAATCCCATAAAAATTTCCTTTTCCTGAAAGAGAACTTCATAAACTGACTTTAGGTGGTCTACCAAACTATAACTCTATGTATAAAATCTCATAAATTCCTTTTCATTTTCAAACCGAATCCGTGTGTCAAAAATTAGAAAAGAATAAGTATGGATATTTTACAAGATACAACTACTTACAGACAAATTTAATAATCTACAAGTAAAGGCATCCGTGTTAATGTCATAAACATTATTTCCTGAAAAGGTCATGACATGGTATCACTATATCTAAATATTAAGTTTTTATTTACTTTAACATAACTATTTGAAAACAATTTAATATATATATATATATATATATATATATATATATATATATATATATATATATATATATATATATATATATATCCAAAATCGTATCAAACTAATATTTTGGAAATTCTGAATCCGATTCTTACAAAAAAAATATCTAGCAAAAGTTCATTTTTTTTTTGTATCTATTTGATATCTACAGAACAGAGAATTAGATGAAAGTGGTAGCTCATGAAACTTTTGATGCAAGTAAGAGACGTACGCTCATCATACTCAAAAAACGTTTATCCCTTCATCTAAAACATAATACCTTTTAAATTACATTACTAGCAGTATACCTCACATTAGCTAGAATTAAAGATAAATTATTTTGTGATATATAACATATTTTATAAGTATAACTATCAAAACAAATCCGGTTTTAATGAAGCCTCTTTTTTTAATAAAATATTATACCAAAACGAAAAATGTTCCTTTTATTACAATCATAATAAACTATTTTTAGGTGGCCGTGAAAACTAAATTGTCACGTAATTTTCGAACATTACAAAATGAGCTCATTAGCACAAAGGTGAAGTCCATGAAAATTGGCACAAATAAGAAATATACAAAATAGAAACCAAGTATCACACAAAAGAGTCTTGATTCAAGAACTCACGCTACTAAAATTAGTAATTCAAAATCACTTGCATGTATAGTAATTAACAAGAAACCCACACTATGTCACATAGTGTCAATTCAAATATATATAACTAAATAATAGGGTCACAAACACATCATCTATGCTAAAACAACTTGCACAAGCACATAAAAGTTGAAAACCCCTGCATCCTTAGTTTTTTTTCTTTGCAATATGACTTACATTTCATATTACTTGATTAACTTGTGAAACTATCCACTCTTGATAATCTTACATCTTAGTAGGGATGCTACTTTCAATAAACGAAAGCTTTAAAACTATTATTAGTCTTCTAACTGGCATACCAAAATGATCCTAATAGCAAGCGAATGCAATATAAACTCAATGCCTTGAAACATGTAAGCATGGAACATTAGCATTTCTTCTAGTTGGTTTTTTAGGACTATAATTATAGAGTAATGGTTTGATGTTGACGTCTTAGATTATGTGTCAACTAGTCAAGATGTATATTTGTAGTATACCATGTGGCTTGAGAAAAGTAATCTTGTCATGCATGTAAATAACATCATATTCTGAAGTAAATAAATTGTTATCCATGTAACTTACAAGCATGCATTATGTACACTAATGAATAGGTAACTAATTGTTTCATTGGTACAACATGTTTATTCATATGAATGGTTACATACTAATTTTTCAATGGACATCAATTTAATTAAATAGCCTTTTGGACTTATGGAGCCTCTACTTCTTCCAAGATTCATTGCATACATAACTATATACTAAAATTGTTCAGAAACTTACCTCGACGCTTGATACAAATTATCTAAAAAGTCATATCAGTTTTGTCCCCGCTTAAACTTTCTTGCCTCTTACACCACCTACCAATGTGCGAAACAAACCACCGGTTTTGAAGCCTTGTACTCCACCATGATACTTGCAACAAAATCTTTCTAGAACTAACTCCTAGTTGCCAGAAGTACCGAGAGGCACAAAATTGCAACGGGCACAGCAAGTCCCACATGCCCTCTTGCACAACTTCTGCTTTGAAGATAATTGGCACCTTGCAGTGCATGCTACTCCACAATCCATATATCGGAGAAAATGAGACTTTTCATCATTTGTTTTCCATCATTTCCTCTTTCCAAAAATAAAATTTTAAAACTATACAAATCAAAACCAATAACGTCTTTAACTGTTGAAAAATTTAGGTTTTGATTTGTATTTCTATAACAAACATATGAGCAACACTAGGTGATTAAAAGGAACAAAATAATAATAAATAATTGAAAGTAATTCTCAGGCGAGTGCCGACATGGTCGACTTTCACCTTTCAGTTGTTTTTCAAGCCCTTAAATCAGAAGAGAGGAACCTAGGCATTCAGGTAAGCTATGTACATGATTGTATAGGTGATGCAATCAGAGAAATGAAACATTTATATGGTATAACAATTCACTCGTTTGTGTGCACTGTAGGATGACACGTTAACGGGGATAGTATCATCAGTTGATTTAGCTACCCAAGAAAACTTGCAAGATCTTGTCAAAGTTGGTGGAGGACTGCTTAGAAAACCTGTTTCAAGGGTTAATATGGAGACAGACAAGGTTGAGCCTGCTAGTCAGGAGACTAATGAAGAAGCTCTTATAAAGTAATGAGCCTTCTATTAATACCATACCGTTGGCCTAGGATGTTCACTAGTAACATGCTGATTGAATTTTGATCCTGTAGATTTGCGATGCTGTCCCTGGAGAAGAGAATTTGTGATGCTAGATCACCAAATGCTGCTGCAAAAACCAACTGATCGTCACTCTAATTAGATATGCTTCTGGGTTGAGGTTGGAAGCAGATTATCTTCACAACAAAGTCTATTTGCTTGATTCTTTTGAATAAAGTAAGTGCAGGTGATATGAATGTTTTCACAAGTACCAGTTTAATTAAGTTCATTGATTCATTATTTGATTAAAACAGTACATGAAAGGCGGGAAAAGATGTTTTCAATGAAGACATTGCCACCACACATCTCTCTCTCTCTCTCTCTCTCTCTCTCTCTCTCTCTCTCTCTCTCCCTCCCCCCACCCAACTATAACTAAAAAAGTTCAAATTGGTATACCTAAAATCATGGTAGAATTGTTTGCTTATTCTAGCTACTGGGAAGAAAATTGTTTTTGCCCTTCAACGCCTAAAGCCATCAAGTTGTTGCAGGAAACATTTACTCACATAACAAAGGTATGGGCAAAAACTTATGTGTCGTATTTTTAGCTGCAAAGCTGTCAATAGGAGAAAGGGCGAAAACTTATTTGTTCCAAGACAGGAATTTTGTTTTGAAGAAAGTAGCATTTCCCAGCAATAAGATTCACATGGTAGTGCTACAGTGAAATCTAGGGACTTAATGGATGTTCTATGCATCATTCGTCCTGGTTGCCCTTGGCACCCCCAAACACGGGTTGCCCTTAGGCTTACTTCGTCCTTCAAAGCCAAAGAGACCATTTTCCAAAACCATGCATTTGGGTGCTAAGTCTCTTTATTTTCAGGAATACCCAATCGAGTATCGCCTTCAGGTTGTAATGGTTTCGTAGTATTTGCCTACCATAAAACCAAAAAAGAAAAAAGAAACACAGAAAAGAAAGAAATCTACACGTAGATTGAAGATGTGCTCGTTAGATGCTTGGTTGCCGAATAAATCTCGTTAATATATACCGCATTCCCGAGTTCAAGTCCGTTTCACACATCTACATGTTACCGGCACACCCAAGCATGCGCAAAGGAGCGCATTACATTTTTAGCTACATATCATTATTGTCGCAGACAAAGAGTTCTTTTTGGTGTAAATAGGTAGGTCATGGTAACAAAAGTAATTGTACTTAGCAAACGAGAGCTTGATCGGTAGATCTACTAAGGGACTTTTACAAAATTAACATAATATATAGCATGTGTGAGTAACAAGAGAACTTTTTCCTTAACTCTGTTTTTGGCTTGCAACTATGTATTATCTTAAGGTGAACTAGATTGGCTTAAACACAAAATTTTCCCGGAGAGCAAATGTACCCTCTAACCTAGAAGTCCTAGGCGTACAAGTTTTCACTGTATAGACGCACATTTTAGTCCTCATGTATTAAACATTGCATGAAGCTAATAAGTTGCTATCAAAGTCAAACTTATCAATGATTTGATTGTGTCAGATTATTTGGAGCAACTTACGAACTTTCAGTGTTATGGTTGTGAAGGATTCAAGCTACAAGCCTTCCTCTCGAACCATTTCTGCAGTCCAGTTGCTGCTCCTTATGCATCTTTACCTAATATGGGATGGACAATTTTATGTCGTACTATGAGCAGTGAGTTAAAGGTGATCACACTTTTTGGGTTATCCAGTAGTAAGCAACTTTTATCGGTTGTTTAGTTCAATTCTCAAACTATTATAGAAGTTTAATCGGCAGCAACCATCAACACCATTGCGGTTGCTACTAAAAAATTAGATTCGCCACTATATGAAAAATGGCACGTTGCTTCATGACGAAAACTTTAAAAGCCTCCTTTGCCGCCAAAATTGTTTAGCAACAAAACTATTTTTATCTTGCCACTTTACCCTTGTTCCAAAGTAGAGAGCGTCAAGCAGAAAGCATTAATTTACTTGAGTCGCGACTATTAATTTACTTGAGTCGCGACTATCAGGACAACTTGTTGTGGAATTATAAAATGATTAGCTTCATTGAGAGTTAATCTTGATTCAAGGAAGAGAAGGTAAAAAGTAAAAGGTTATGTAAGTTACTTTCTACCAATGAGTGATTAAATGATAAGATGAAAAGTGAAAAGTTAGGGAGTTATCTTTAGTATATGAATGAGTCTTTTAATATCTTTCCATATAATAGTATAAATAGGTACATCTCCTAGTCATTTGTCAATGTAATAAAAGAAAGAGAATCTAAGAAAGAGTGAGTGTAACACCCCGAACCTTGATAAAGCTTAGCCTATTAACTTATTTTAAGCATGACTTTCATACGCAAGATTTAGCGTCGATTTTCATGAGTGAAATTTTAGCGACAATCTTTAGCAACAAAATTTTTTGAAAACCATAAGTTATAATTTAATGATGGTAATTATAAGTGACGTTGATTGAGGTATCTAGTGACAATTAGCATAAATGATATTTTTAAAAATTGTTTAGCGACGAAAAGTTTAGCAAGTGTCGATACATTTATTTGCAACTTTTAGCGATGATTAGCATAGCGGGGTTATGTAATACTTGTTACAGTTTTCTATTTCATTTTTTTTGTAACAACTCGTTAAAATTTTTCTTAGTTCATTAATTTCTCATAAATAGTTATTTTGGGCCTTTTTTGTTATAATCGAAAATTTTGGTTAAACTTTGAATAAGTATCAAAAATTGAGGGGGATTTTGGTAATTTCCCTTTTAGTGTTATATATATATATATATACACACACACACACACATCGGGTATGAGAGCAGCCATTCCTATCTTGTTCTTCTTAAAACACGATAAAGAGAGAGAAAGAAAGAATACAAAGAAAAAGCAAAGGGAAAAGGAAAGAGATTTTTCCGGGGATCGGATTTCTTTCGATAAGTTTCTTTTTAAACCTTTCTATGTGATTTAACTTCTTAAAGATTTAAGGGGTTTGGGAGCATGAGAGAACCCGTGAGAATCTTGTGTATTTAGGACTGCCGTAATTGTAGCTATTAGTGTAAATTGTATGGTGTACATATAGTGGTTTAAGGCTGTGTGTTTTCGGGAATATGTGTGTGTATCATGAGTAAAGGGAGAGGGAGTGTCTAACAGAAAGTGCCGTGAGAGAAAGGAGTGGCTGTGCAGCCGTGGGCTACCGTGGGTTGCAACATATGTGTGTGTGTGGTTGATGAGGCACAAGTGGGTGAAAGAAACCAAAGAGTGCTGTGAGAGTGAGTAATGGTTTTTGTGTGATGTGTATATGTGGGTGTTTATATATATATATATATATATATATATATATATATATATATATATATATGTGTGTGTGTGTGTGTGTGTGTGTGTGTGTGTGTGTGAGGTCAACAAAAGTGTGCATGTGTTATGTTGCGTGGAAGTGAGCGGGTGAGTTGCATAAGAGTGTTGAAAAAAAAAAAGAGGAAGAGAGTGAACTGAAGTGGGCTGCGTGCGTGTGTTTGTGGGTGCTTGTGCTGTTTGTGAAGGGGCAGCCCTGGCGGCCGTTACGTAAGCTGTGTGTGAAATTAAACAGGAGAATAACCCACTGCCATGAGGCAGTGGGTGTAGTGTATTCTGTGGGTTGAATGTGGGTGGTACTTGTATGAGGGTATGGTGTAGCGTATTTATGTGCTTGTTGATGGAGTAAATGGTGGGTTTACAGTTGTGGCATGCAAGGTGTGAAGGAGCCGTGAGTGTATGTGTATTGTATATGTGTGTATGAAGGTGTAACTTGTGAGATGTTTGTAAAGGTATTGTTTGGACGCTATGGTGTATACATATAGTGTGTGCATGAGTGTATATGAGAGTTTGCGTGTGTGTTAAAGTCTGTTGTGGTGTGTGCCGGAGAGGGATGAAGGGGAAAGGGAGAGTAGCATGTTTTGTTGGGTGTGCGCGCGTGTGTGTGAAGATAGGGTGTATTGATTGAAGTGTTTGTGAATGTGTGTAATGTGTGTGCATATGTTTGTAATGTGTGTGCATATGTGTGTAAAGGAGAAGGAGAGGGGTTGATGTGAGTGACCTGTAAATGTGCTAAGTTTACGTTGCAAAGAGTAAAGGAGGAAGATAAAGTGGGTTTTGTGGGGTTGAGCAACTGGTAGTACCTGTGCAAGTATAAGTATACCACGGATTTGCGCTATGTTTAGCCCGTGAGTTGGCTAGCACACAGGGATCGTTAACACTGAATATTTACACTAAAATACCTTAAGCTATATTAGGATTTGTGAAAAAGTTTCATAATTTTCTGAAATCGTATGTATTTTTAATATTTTCTGTAAGTTCAGATTTTTAAATTTTTCAGAGTTTCTAAAACTCATGAAAAAGTTCTGGAGAAATTAGAATAACATTTTTATGATATAAATAAATCTCAGTTTAAGTTTGATGATTTTTATAGTTGCTTTGTTATCGTTTCCGAATCGCATTGAATTTAGCAAAATGAAAGATTTAAAAATAGTTTTAATATCTTTTAACTTCTAATTTAAATTTTTATAATTTTATATATATTTTAAAGATATTAAAAAAATTATGGGACTTTTATTTTCAGCTAAATGTGATTATGGCTATTTATGGGCTTTTCTTGTATTTAAAGAAATTATTTTTAATTCAAAATATTCAAAAATTGAGAAAATTTATATTGTGACTTTTATTAATGTTTTAAGCCTTAAAAGTATTTTATTGTAATATAATGAATTTGGGGTATCATTATGCATTAAGGGGTGTACAGGGTTTTTGGTTAAGTTGGTCGTGCGCAAGATCTGCTTTAGGTTGCGTCATTCCGGGGTTAGAAATGAGCACCATTTGAGTAGTTGATATTAGGGTTATGGTGTAACAGTGTAGATTGTTTTCTAATAAATGAATTGCCAATTTAGGTTAATTCAAGGATTTTGAATCGAGGTTGATTAGTTTCCCGTAGCTTGGATCGAGATAAGGATTTTCTCTCTGAATTCTACTTCATTGCTTTGATTTCAGAGTTTTATTATGATAGCTTTACAAACTTCATTGAGCTCTGATTTCATGATTGATATAAAACTGTCAGGAATTCTACCCGAACCTTATTTTATTGATTTGATTTCAAATGCTTATAATAACAGTTTTACAAACTACATTGAATTTTCAAGTTTATGATTGATATAAAAATGTTTTCAAATTGCCCATAAAATCCTAATTTGAGCCTTATAGCGATCATTTAAAATTCTGGTTCATTCTCATCTGTTTATTGACTCAATCATCGTAAAACATTTTCAATTGTATTTATTTTTCTAAATGTTGATACAAGTTAGTAATCCAGGGAGTTATAGGGATGATGCGTATTGTTGGAGTTATAAGGATGGTCTGTTGGTTGGGTTAAACTAGTACCTAAATGGACTAGTCAGTGTACATAGGTATATGTAAAGTATATCGAGCACTGCTGAGGTGGCTTTGTTATTGTGTACTGCTCATGTTCAATGTTAACTATTTCTGTTTTATTATACCTGAAGTGTTTTGAATGACTATTGGTTTAAGGGATCGAGATGATACTCATCCCTATGTTTATATCGAATTGCTGTGACTTCATCAAAAACAAAATCCTTTGAAAATACGTTATGTGACTTGAATGTAAAGATAAAGCGAATCATTTTGATTGTTTTTTAATCTTTGATCGCACTTATTGGGCTCTCGAAAGCTCACTCTCCTTTGATTTCCTTTCCGCAGGTCATAGCCAGCATTAGGCTGCTTGAGAATGGATTAAAGCCGAGTGTAAGAAAGAGACTTGATCTTAGTATTTATCGTTAGAGCCCCTGCATGGGTGAATGTTATTGTTTAAAATTTTCAGACTTAGAGTTGAGATTAATTGGTAATAGTCTACTGAGTGTATGATAAACGGATCAACTGCTTTGATAATAGTCATTCATTTGTTGAGGTAGAGGATATTATTATCTTAGTGAACTGATCGAGTGAGTGTTTAACGTTCCGAAAAGTTGAAAAGTTGATTAAGTAGAGAAAAATATTATTGTGTGTTTCTCCTCTCCACTTCCTCCTCTTCCATAATACTTCAAGTATTTTTGCTGCATCTCTTATATTGTGCCCATCACACAATAAAGTAGTAAATGAGCAGAGGTTTTAATGGTGGTAACAAGTGGAGCATTTCCTTTCCCAAAGCTCGTGAAAAGACAACTATGAACGATGGAACATCCAAATGAAATCCTCTCTTGGTGGTCAAGACGTTTGGGAGGCCATAGAAGAAGAATATGTGGAACCAAAAAACTTGGCCGGTTCTAACCAAGCCGTGAAGAAGGCTGCCAAATAAGCCCGAGTGAAAGATCAAAAGGTTTTTTCACTCAACCAACTTGGCGTCGATTCAATGAAGAGAAGGTGAAAAGTGAAAGGTTGTGTGAGTTACTTATAACTGATGACTGATTAAGTAAGAAGTTAAAAAGTAAAAGGTCAGGGAAGTTATCTTTTGGATATGAATGAGTGTTTAAATGTCTTTCTATGTAATAGTATATATATAGGTACATCTCCTAGTCATTTGGCAATGTAATAAAAGAGAAGTGTGGTGAATCAATCTTAGAAAGAGTGAGTAAGTTTTAGGGAAAAAGTGTAGACCAAGTACACAAAAATATTATCTTGTGTTTCACCTCTCCACTTCCTCCTTTGCGTAATACTTTAGGTATTTCTACTTCTTTACACCACAAAATATCTTTTTTCACTAATAAGTTCACTTTGATAAAATGCCACTAAACGACATTTACTTTTCATTATTTATGAAGAGATAATGGAAGATTCAAAAAGTAAAAGAAACCAACTTTTGAAAATGTGTCATATTGATAAGGGATAAGTGTGGTTGGTTACTTATTAGTTGGTGGTTATTTTCTAAATAGATAGTTTGTCTTGTAATAGTAGTTATTTTTTACAAAGCATGATTGAGAAGATGTCGGAAGAAACGATCCATCGTGGGGTTTGAGAAGTTATTCCTAAATGAAGATAAGGAATTGCAGTTACTGAAAGAAGATGGTTACAAATGATGCAAGTATAAAAGGAGGTACAAGGTAACAGAAAAATGGTCGTCAATCTCTAAACAAAAATAGATTAGAATGAATAACTTGTTTAGACAACATGTTAAATGATCTGTGTAGTATCGATAGGAAATTCAGTACTTTGTAGAAACTTTGTTTGTTGTACTGTAAGAATCGTATTTGTAATTTCAGTGGGCGCATCGTCTTTTGACCAATCCAGTATATTATCTTCCGTTAGTTTTTTTTTTTAGAGAAGTCCTCAGGTTCGAGAGGCAAAAAATATCTCACGTTGTTCATCAGTTGTGTCGCAGGTGCACGATTGATAGTCACCAGCGCAAACAATCTCTTATATTGTACCCATCACACAACAAACTTGCTTAATAAACAATTTTAACAGATATAATACTTCATGCCTGGTAGGTTCCCTCCCCTCATTTTAATTCTAAATAAAAGTCCTATGTTCATCATCATTTACATCTTGTATCCGAGAGAGAGAGAGAGAGAGAGAGAGAGAGAGAGAGAGAGAGAGAGAGTACCATTGGCGACGTATACACGTAGCAGGTGACTTTATTCCAAAGAAGAAAAAGTAACAATTCTAAGGGGAGGTATTTGCACCTCGAATTAAGCACACTAAAAATCACGTCTTACGGATGTTGAGATGGCCATGTGGCGACCTAGCATCACGAAGATGCTTCTCCCCAGATAGTAGATTTGCAAATCTGCATGATCACAAACCTACATTAATGCTACTGCAGAAATATGCGAAGAAATGATCAAAAAGGCACTTTCATCCATCGGTAAACATAGAAAAAGAGAGACTATTTAAAAAGGAAAACTATGATAAAAAAAAAGGCACTTTCATCCGTTGGCAAGCCTACCGCGTTGATAAATGTTATTTCACTTTAATTTCCGGACGGATCAAAGGAAAGCCATTTTACTCCTGGCCTAGGATATTTGCATGGAATTTAATTTGTTTATAGTGGGATAAATGTTATTTCATTTTAGAAGCGACCGACTTATTCCGAAGTTGTATTAAAAATGAATAAAGAGTTAAAAATGAACGTCTCTTTATAAGGAATAAAGAGTTAACCAAAAAAGAAAAAAAAAAGGATAAGGTGATCTGTACCTTCGGAGAGCCTCTTCGTTAGTTTCTTGATCAGAAGGCTCAAGAAGGCCGGTCTCCATGTTGACATTTGAAACTGGTTTCTTAAGCAAATCTTCGCCCACTTTGACAAGATCCTCCAAATTTTGGTTGGTAGCTATATCAACTGAAGATAATGCTCCATCTAGTTTATCTTCCTGCAGTTCATTCAAACATGTCCATAGCAATATATTGTTTGGTTGAGAATGGCATGGAGACTTGGACTATGAACAAGTAAATAAAATGCTATTACTATTGTGGTACATCTTGACATTTACACATCTAATCTTTGGCAATAAATGCTTTATATGTATACTATATATAATGAGAATATGCCTTTTTGATGGTAACCCCTCTTTTAGTGTAATATAACTACTTATCTAAAACGATGACATGCGTTATTTTTAAGAAACTAGTCCAGTAACCCGAGCCAAACTTGGGTCTGTTTAAAAAATAAAATATATTATAAGGTTTTAAAAAGTGTATTAATGTGTATCACATATACTCAAAAAAAATTAATAGTATAAAAATATCTTATTTAGCTACAAAGAATAATCTTAGTACCTAAAATACTACTTATCATGGTACATGTTGACAATTACACATCTAATCTTTGGCAATAAATGCTTTTTATGTATCCTATATAATGAGAATATGCCTTTTGATAGTAACACCACTTTTTGTGTAACATAACGACTTATGTAAAATGATGACATGCGTTATTTTAAAGAAAATTCTTAGAAGGTTCCATAAAATGAAAATAGTAAATAGTAATAATTACTTTAATTGTAATGACATCTTTGGGTTTTGCATTTTAAAGTACTTCCATATCAGGTTGCACCTCAAACCCTAGGGTTTCATGTCAAAACCTCCGCTCTCTTGGTTCACCAAATCTTATCCAGAGTATCTATCATGACCTACACAAGGATAAAATGGAGTTAAATGCATGATCTCACTCAATTGAGTTACAAGATCTCACCATAGACGAGAAATCAAGTCATCCTTTGGGGCATCGCACACCGTCAGCTGGTTACAAACTCAAGCTTGTTTGATCACATATGCATCAAACCTCCATGAGTTTGAAGGAGGGTGTTAAAGTCAATACTAGATCACCCATAGTTAAGTTTAGCTACCCTACTTGTCCCTTAGAATGAGCCATACCTCACCATTTCCTCCTATTCACACATGTATGTATGCCTATATAAGGTAGCTTGTATCATTCGGATAACACAACTCAATACAATGTAACCCTTTGGGTTCTTCAGTTCTTTCCCTTCATTCAATGTTCATACACGCCATCATTAACAGTGGTATTCCACATACCACCACAAATCCTAACAGGTACCATGAAAACATACCTGGATACGCAGGTAGTTCTTGTCGGAGTGAAGGGCTTGAAAAACAACTTTAAGGTGGAAATCAACCATGTCAGCACTTGCTTGAGTAAACACATCTACTAAGGGGGTTAACCACTCCAATACACCCCATTTAGCTGCCTCAACTGCATTGTATTTCTCTTCTGATTTGGCTGAGCCAGTTCCCAAGGATATAACCAGATAACGACCATAGTCCATTGGCTTAATTGGGAAAAAGTCAGGGTTTCCCCGCATGATCTGCTTGGTCACTTCCCCCATTGCTATTAGTGTCTGAAATACAAGAATATAAGTAAAATTTACATGCTCAGAAGAGAGATGGATTGCAAAAGTACAATTTCAAGTTTTATGTACGTGTATTGCTACTCTTCCGTAACTTTTGTATCGGATGATTTAGTTTGCTGTCAACCATAATTTTCATATTAGAAAACCTTAAATCAGAATGTGCCACGTCATTTAGGATTCAATTTTTGGAATGGAAAAAGAATAGCATTCCATCCCTAGTATGCAGTACCGGATTGTTTGCAGCCACCCCACCATCGATCAGGTTGAATTCTCTCACTTTCCCCGTGGGATCTTCAGTTTCAAAGTTATGGGCAGGAAGATAAGTTGGTGCAGCTGATGTTGAAATGCAAATATCCGAGAGCAAGGCGTCCAAGCATGAATCAGTCTTCACCTAAACCATGAAAGACAGCAAATAGTATTTAAGTTTCTTAACTAGTTCAGCTAACAGTTAACCGTCGTTAACCTTTTGCTGTGAGAAGAGACTGAGATGAAAACCTCATATGTGGAAAAGATGGTTGGCTGGAGTGTCTTAATGTCAAAAGTTGGTATTGCTATATTAGTTAGTGTTTGATGCAACCGTGTGCTTCCAAGTTTCTCCTTCAAAAGTTTGTGCAGATATTTTCCATCATATTTTGGTCCTGATAGAGCCGTGGCTACCTTTGTCATCTGAGGAAATGTATAGCTGCAGGTGGTTTAGAGAAACCAAACCACTTTATTAGAATCATGTGGCAACAAACATCCTGTTTCAAATTGTTCAACCCTTTCTGTTAGAAGTACTCTTAAGGAAATAGTGCCCCCATTCAATACCTGTGTTGTGGGAAGATTTCGGGACTGTTTTCAAGGTAGAAAGCACTGATATCTTTCGCCTCAAACAAGGGGCGGGTCTTTTCGCTTGGATTTGGCGCAGTTAACATGGCTGTCACAAGACCACCTGTACTCGTCCCAGCAATAACGTCAAAATAGTCGCAAAGTCTTGCGTCCTTGCCATCAAGCTTCTGCAAAATCGTGACAACAAACCATTTAATGCTGGTAGCTAACCAGAATTTGGTGTATCCGGCCTTGCTAGCTCCTTTAAATTTAGCTTGAAGTCTGTAATTGATAATAAGACTTCAAGATGTAAGAGATGCAAACATTACCTGAAGTTCAGACTCCAAAAAGCTGAGGATAGTTCCTGGAATTATTCCTCGTATTCCACCTCCGTCGATGCTAAGAACAGTAATTAGGTTTCCATAAGTTGGAGGTTGTAGGGGTGTCTTTGGTCCTTCCATATACGTGGACGAGCTTCTATGAGGAAGGGTTATTTTTGGTGCTTCCATGTTTGTGTATGTGAGAGAGAGCGGCAGAGGGGGCGGGCCGAAGAGAGGATGCTGCTGATGAAGATGATGCTTGGTTTTTATAGGCTTTGTTTATAGGTATCTTCCTCAAGATCCTCAGTTAACAACGTAAACTTTACCCACAGGACTTCAACTACACGAGGAATTGTAGGTAAGACTTGCTCAAATAATTTGAGGAATTGTAGGTACGCATAAAGAAATAGACTTCCCAAGTAGCATTGAGAAACCTAGCAAAAGGTTAAGCATTTTTGTTGTTATGTTTGTAGGCAGTATCTGTTCATAGGAGGGGGCGCAGAGCGGCGATAATTCAAGTAGGACTTATAATACACAAAAAAAGGAAGAAAAAAAAAACTAAATTGGAGCTATGCCAGGCTGTGTTCAGCCTCATGAATCTTTCTGTAGTATAGTTTTCTGTTATGCTGATTAAGAGAGCAATATTAACCAAGTACCAAGAGAGAGAAGACCTCTACACCGCTTAAGAGTGCTATGCTGATTAAGCTGTCTTGGAGAAGTCTCAAGACCATGAAGTCTCGGGGTGAGGTCCGACGATTAAGAACAAGGCACGAGTTCCGGAGCGAAGTCCGACGACCATAAAGTCTCAGGGTGAGGTCGAGTGACTTAGAACAAGGCAGGAGTTCCAGAATGACGTTTGCAACCTAAGAACAGAGCAGGAGTCCCGGGAAAGGTCTGACAACCATGAAGGTCTCGGAGTGACGTTTAGCGACTAAGAACAAGGCACGAGTCAAAACAAGACAAGAACAAGAGTCCCGGGGTGAGGTCTGACGGCTAATAATGAGGCAGGAGCCGAATGAGAGCATGGTGGCATGGTTAGAAGTGTTGTGATCGGTGGAGGGAACATAATCTCATAAGGGTGTATGATTAGGATTTGGGCTCAAAGGAAATCGACAGAGCTAATTAAGTGCAGAAGGAAACAATTTTTTGTTTGTTTTTTTTTTTGTTGCAAAGGAGATAAGCTAGAGATAAACAGTAAGAGTGGGCGGTGGTTTGGGTTTTAGTATAAACGAAGATCACTGTATGGAAAGGGCAGGAAAGAAAGACCAAAATTATGAACTCAAGAAGAAAAGGAGAGCACGAAAAGAACCAAAAGCATATGAATCGGCCAGACACACGGCAGAAGGCCGTCTGTCGGAGTTTGCAAAAATAGTTGAAAGACTCTTAAACGGACAGATCGCATCGCTCTAATACCATGATAAAAAAAAAGTGAAAGGAAAGATAATTATATTAGAGAGTATTATAAAACTAAGTACAATGAGTCATTTACATAAGTAAAAGAAAACTATCCTACCAGAAAAAAAAAGAATCATATATAAATTAGGAGAACTCTAGAATGTTCTAGATATAAGACAACAGGAAAAAGGTAATTGCCATATTAATATATATAATCTAACATCAGAAATGTTCTTTCTCATCTTATTCACAGTTTACCGGATTAATTTTACGCTACACCCTATACTTAGGGGTCAGTTGCACCGGCATCCCAGTGTTTTAAAATTGGTACCCAGCACCAAAATTTTGAAAATCTTAGTATCTAGCACCAAATGACGGTAAAATGACGTTTGACCACACGTCTTTGTCCTTTACAAATGACATGGTGTCCATGTCATTTCCACGTGATCAATTCTTCACTAAATCTATCCCCTTGGACCTACTTGATTATCTTCCTTCCCCACCGTCGTCGAGCACACTACCACCATCAACCTACAAAGCCCTGTCGCCACAACTTACCTCCAACCAAACCCCCCACGGCCACCAACCTATGAATCCCCACCTCCATCACACCCACCACCCCCAACCTCCGACTCTAACAACCCGCAATCACACCCACCAAACCACCATATCTGACCACCCCACCCATCCATCACCGAGCTCTTTCCAATTATCCCAATAACCACCTACCGCCCACCATCATTGTGGTGCCACCAGCAAGCCCCAGATCTGCATCCCAGATCTTAGCCCTTTCAACTAGCCTAACAAGTCCCTCTCACCCTCGATTTGGACGACTGATTATGTGGTGATGATATGGTGCGGTGGCGGTGATGTCACATGGTGGTGGTGCTGATATATTGTGGGTGCGACGACGACGTTAATGCGACCAGACTTGCGATGAATGATTGGGTTCACCGGCAACTAGCGTGATTCGATCATTCGACCATATTTTGAACCAGTGGTGCTGGGTCTTGGGTCAAGGATCTGGGCGCTAGCAGTGATTGGGGTTGAGATTGACGGTGATTGGGGTGAAACTGTGGGGTTGTGATTTGGTAGTGGTGATGGTTGGGTGGTTGTGGGTCAACATTAATGGTTCAAAACAATATTGTTTGTTGCGGGGCTGTTAGTGGGGTTATGGGAGGGACGGGGCTGTAGGAGGGACTGAGGAAGGGGTTGTGGACGGGGCAGAAGTGGTAACACAACGGGGAGTGGGGCTTAGTGTATGTTGGTAGCAATGACAGAGGTTTGGCATGGCGCTGGGGTGGGGGCGTGGGCAAGGCGTGGTGGGGTGGGTCGAGGGATTAGGAAGATGATTAGTCAAGGAGAAAGAAAGGGTGAGCAAATAATGTGGAGGGCCTCGTGTTAATTATTGGTGCCATTTGGAGCTAATGTGGACAAAAGGTGGATTTAACAGGTAAAAAGACCATTTCGGCCTTTGAAAAGTAACAGACGTATGGTCAAACACCATTTTGACCGTCATTTGGTATTGAATGCCAAGATTTTAAACAATTTGGTACTGGGTGCCAAAATTAAAAGTATCGGGTTCTGGGTGCAACTGACCCCTAAGTATGGGGTGTAGTGTAAAATTGTCAGAAATGTTCTTTCTCATCTTATATTGTTTTTGCATATTGAGACACTGTTCCCAAACATATAGAACTCTATTTCATACTTGTCTACCACGAAAAAGCTAATTGCATCAACCTCATCATATGGTTGACTGTTAGGCATCAACCTCATCATATGCGCAATTGCACAAACATAGCACCACTATTAGAGCTACTCCAGATTTTGCTCTTCATCTCTACGTATCCCTTGTCACTTAGTACTCGACTACACCCATTAGACAGCCGCTCCAAACATTGCTTTCCGTAGGCCAAAAGGCTTAAGAATTGAACTAAACGATCTATAAAAGTTGCTTATTACTGGATAACCCAAAAAATGTGATCATTTATAATTCACTGCTTATAGTATGATATATAAAGATGCATAAGGAGCAGCAACTGGACTGGAGAAATGGCTAAAATCCTTCGTAGCCCTAGCCATAATTTTGAAAGTTCATAAGTTGCTCCAGATAATCTGACACAATCAAATCATCTATAAGTTTGACTTTGGTAGCAGTTTATTAGCTTCAAGCGACGTTTGATATCATGAGGACTGAAATGTTCGTCTATGACGTCAAAACCTAGGACTTCTAGGTTGTAGGATCAAATTTGCTCTCGGGGAACATTTTGTGCATAGTAGCTTGCAAACTAGAAAAAAAAAAAAGGTGAAGAAAAGAGTTCTCTTAGGGGCAGTTGCAAGAAAAGAGTTCTCTTAAAAGTTGAAAATTAATCGCTGAATTCATAGAGCTGAAAATGTAAGTGGCTGAATTATTATCCCTGAAAAATAAGTCAACTTGTGTGATAAACCAAATGCAGTTGCGTGAAAATTGTTCGACTTTACCAGAATTATAAATTTGTTTCCATATTTGCAAAATCTTTTATTCCCTAAACCGTGTTGGTTACGTTGGTGGTGATGGTGACGATAATGTTATGTAGCTAACTAAATATGTGATGCGCACCTTTATGCGTGTCTATTAGATGTGGATGTGTAAAACTAGACCTAAATTCTGCACTCCACTCGTGTCTCACGCCGTTTTTTATTTCTTGCAGAATATATTTTGTGCCATGCTCCACTCTATCCGTGATGCAAGAGTACCGGGGCGGCCAAAGCTCCAATACCGATTGAAAAAGAAGAGGCCCAAGCAACGTAATACTTCAGACTGCGGCGTCTTCGTCTGCATGTACATGGATTACATTTGTCGGTCTGAGAGCCTCAAGGCGGCCGTCTGGAGTCAAGAATGCATGGAAGGCTTTAGATATATGATAACTTGGCAAATTATGCAAGGCCGGCCTAGAGCGGTTAGGTTTATTAAAAATCCTTCTAAGAATTCGGGTGATGGTGAGGACCCCAGTTGACATTGTAACATTCGAATCAGCTTTTTAAATAAATCTTGATTATCCAGTTGAAAGTTGTCATTGATTTGATTGGTTTGATTTGATTTGATTTGTATTGAGATCAGTTGATTTGTGTTGAAGATGACTGATTTGACTGATTTTCGTGGTTGAAATCAGTTGACATTTGATTAGCGTTGATTTTTTATTAGATTTTCTTTGAGATAGCATTGTTTGTGTGTTTTTTTTACTCTCATTGAGACTGATTGAATGCTAGGAAGCAAAATGGGGGCAAGTCTTGTAAATGTTACTGATGCACCGTCTGCTACATAGTGTAGCAGACAGGTAGAAAACCTTAAGTGTTGGAGATTAGATACTCTATTGTGTCGTCCGCTACCAGTGTAGTGGACATGTAGAAAATCAAAAAAATTTCTAAGTGTTGGAGATTAGACACTCTACTGCGCCGTCCGCTACACAGGTTAGCGGACAAATAGAAAACCAAAATTTTTTCTAAGTGTTGGAGATTAGAAACTCTACTGTTTCGTCTGCTACACGGTGTAGCGGACAGGTGGAAAACCGAAAAAATTTCTAAGTATTGGAGATTAGACACCCTGCTGCCTCCGCTACATAGTGTAGCGGACAGGTAGAAAACCAAAAATTTTTTTAAGTGTTAGAGATTTGAGATTCTGCTGCGCCGTCCGCTACATAGTGTAGTGGACAATGTTAATCCTATTATTGTTTTTATGAAATTAGCGACGGAATAAATGTTTTAGTGTCGGAATCAACTACCTCAATATCTCAAATGCATGATTAACAATAAAAAATCATCAATTAACAACCTAAAATCAACGATCAATAATCACAATTCTCTAATGCAAAATTAAGAACTTTAAATTATCAAACAAATAATGTTCAAATAACACAAAAAATTTCAAATAACACAAAATTAGGGCTCAGAGTTCAACATTGGGAGGGGAGGGAAGCTTTTTCACAAGTGTTATGGTCAAACACCGTCACTTGAAAACACATATGCCCCATGTGTTCAAAGACTACAAAGTCCTCTAGATGGAGGTCATGCTGCTGCACGAATTCGTTCCAACCTTCTTTGAAACAAATTTTCTCTTGGCCTCACTTCTTCTTGATTTTAACAAGCCATGACCCCTTGCGGCTGGTTAAAGTTTCTTCGAACCAAAGTGTGGTAAGCAATCTGCAAAAGGCTACCGGTATGGCCTAACATATTCCTAATACAGTAAGACATGTAAGTTTTTAACCAAAGATAAAACTTTTAACACACACGAAAACACAAAGAAAGAGGGATGGCCTACAAGTTCTGTATGAAAATCAGGCACTATGACCTTGAAGAAGTGTCTGCCGACTGAAACGTCCCTGTTCACCGAAGCAGAAGCCATCAGGACTGATCTGTCACCGGAGGTGGCACCGCGTAGGGGGAGGACGGTGGTGTCGCTGGAGATGTGCATCGTCGTAGAGGGGGTCGCGGGTGGGTAAGATGTTCAAGATAGATACAGAAACGGGAGAAAGAAGAATGGCCGAGGTGTTGGATTTTTAAACTGTGCAGGGACGTCCGCTACATTGTGTAGCGGACACAAAGAAGACCAAAAGTTTTCACTGTCCTCTACACTATGTAGCGAACCTGGCAAATAAAAAAAAACTTAAACTAAGATTTGATGGCTCTCATAGGTCCATCAGAAATAAAATTCCAGTCTTTGGTCTAAAGATTATTAGAAAGAAATTACAAAAAAATATTACAAATGTCAAAAATTATAAAAAAATTAATGGTCCACTGCATCTTCTTGTTCCTCATCGTCGGCGCCATCTTCTTCCTCATTTTGCAAACCCCCTGGAGTTATCCCCAGTGCCTTGTAATGGTTCTATTTGTTATGGTTGGTCATTTTGTTGCACAATGCACACCTTCTCAGCTTTTTAGGTTGAGTTGCCTGTTCAATAGAGCTCTTCATCATCATAGATCTCTTGAGGCCTTTCGTTTGCAATATAATTGGATCCAAAGGCCAGAAATCATTGTCGTCTTCCTCCCCCGGCTCATCATCTTCTGATCCTGCTGTAGGCTCGGTGTCAACCGCATTGCTAGCTGAAGCTGCTTCAAATTGGTTGACGATGGGCTCTTGCTGCTGAGCTACCTCGAGGAGATGTTTATATCTGGTCATTGTAGCAACACACTTTATGGGAAAACAGGTAAACATTGTGACTAGATAATTGTACCACAATGTCTCTGATTATTCAAAGTCAGTATACGGATGCTCATGAAAGGCAATGGTACCATACAACCTGTTTGAACCTTTCGTCCACTGTGGCAGGACATATTTATCGGAGATTGTCCTGATATTCTTCTGGGTGAAAAACAACAGAATGCGTCTACTCAGGATTCTATGGAACTCAAACTTCTTGCAAACACATGTCACCGAAATCCGTCAATGTGTCGTGGCTCATCGTATACATTCTACGCAGCTTTTCAGGGACGAGGTCATTCACAAGCAAATAAACCCTGTACTCACGTGTAGACTTTTCTACCACCTTATTTATATTGTATCGTCCCGATTTTCACAGCTCTACTTGGTACATCAGGAAGATCTCCTTCGTATAGACTTTTGTACCGTTCAGCTCCAACGGGGTCTTAAGTAACCTTTTCCTTTGTTTGTACGTGCTTGCAAAGTCTACAGCCCTTTCTTTCACGAATAATGAGGCAACTGCTTTTTGTGCGGATGTGACAAAACTCTTCCAATTTGTAGCTGTACCCACATAACTATCGAACGTGACATTCATAGATTCACTCCTGTCTCATGCCCACAGAAAAATACCTCCTCGTGTAAACGCCAATCCATTGCTCTTTGAGCTGGTACAACTGCTGGAGCCACTCGTTGTCTTGCAATAAGTAATCATCAACAATATTTTCCCACCGCTCCATAAATTCATCAATCGTTAATGACTTATTAATGCACTTTTTAAAGTCTGGATACTTTGCATACACATGATGCAAACTTTCAAGGTATTTGTTGCTTATGTGCCAAGTGCACAAGTTGTGTCGAGTATTTGGGAAGACGGTAGCAATAGCCATCTTCATTGCCAAATCTTGATCGGTGATGACAACTTTTGGTGCTTTGTTGTTCATGGCTTCCAGCCGCGCCCTAAACAACCATTCAAAAGAACTCTCGCTCTCGTCCTTTAACAAGGCGAACCCGAACAGGATGGACTGATAATGATGATTGACCCTTGTAAAAGGAGCGAATGACATCGAGTACTTGTTGGTACGGTATGTGGTGTCGAAAGTCACGACATCCCCAAAATACTTATAAGCTAGCCTCGAACGACCGTTGACCCAAAATATTATACTAACTCGATGCTCGTCGTCAAGTTTATAATTGAAGGTAAACTACAGGTCCTCCATCTGCATCCGTTTCAATAGGCTCATTGTGGATTGAGCATCATTGAGGTCATACGCGGCTCATATATGGGTTCGGACCGCGTTACGAATGTCTGTCATGTTAAAGTTTAAATTTTGAATTTTTCCAGCCTGTTCAGCAAGAACATTAATCATGTCGGTGGGTCCTAGCCGTGCATTGTTCATTATGTAAATCAAGCTCCTTGCAACCTTACCGATCTTCTTGTGTTGATGCATCTGACTCATAATAAACAAGAAATATTTGGATATCCCTGAAAGTAAACAGTAGCACCAAAACTGATGGTTGCCCATGTTTGGGGTACCAAATTAAGGGGGCGACCGGAACGGGATGAGGCATTAGACACGCTTCGAATGCCTAGCTCTCATTGTAGAAGAGATAGCTTTCGTTGTAGTTTCATTTTAGTGCTGTTAAATGCTAAAAAGCTTCCCTTTAACTTGTTGTAAGCTATGAAACTGTCTAATTAGAGCAACACTTCCAGTATATTATGTTGCGAAAGACGTGCTACTTTCTTCAAAAAAAAAAAATCCACTCTTGGAACAAGTTTGTTTTTGCCCATACCTTTCTCTTATCAATTACCACAAATAATTTTCTTCACATGCAGTAGCTAAAATATCCACTGTCACGATTTTCAGTCGTTTTGTCCCACATTGGATAGGGAATTAGGGGGAGGGGGGGGGGAGGGGGGGGGGAGGGGGGGAGGTGCAATGCCTTTGTTGGCATGTATTAATGAAATAATGAATTAATGAATGAAGAAACTTTATTAAACCGGTAACATTCATGTCACCGCACTAACTTTATTCAAACGAATAAATCAAAAAGACTTAGACTCTATTTGATTTCATTTTTTTTTTTAATTTTGTAAACCGTAGAAAATAAACCCGTTTGACAACACTTTTCATTTTTTTTCCTTCAATTTTGAAAACCAGTTTTTAAAATATGATTGTTTTTGAAAACTCTCATTTGAAGTTTTGAGTTTTGATTTTGGTTTTTATTTTGAGACACCACCACCTCTCACCCCCGCTCACTGCTGGCCGTCGGCGGCCATTGCCGGCACTGGCAGGCCGGCAGCCACCGCCTCCGGCCACCCCTGCTGGCCACTGCCATGCCCCTCCACCGCCACCACAAACAACTACTAAAGAAAAAACTCAATAAAAACTGGGTAATCAAACACCCATTTGTTTTTGTTAAAAAAAAATAAACTGGTTTTTTGGTTTTTTCTTTTTTTTTTTTTAAACAGGAAACCAAAACTGGAAGTGTTTTCAAACGCTACCTTAGTTGCAAAAAATATCTGCTTCCTACCTTAATCTAGAAGCATATATCTAACTAGAGTGACAATCATCAGTTAGTTTTTGCAGCACCAGTTGGTGATCTAGCATCACGAATTCTCTTCTCCATGGACAGCATCTTTGCAAATCTGCAGAATCAGAATTTATCAGCATGTTACTTGTGAAGATCCTAAGCCAATAGTCTGGTATTATTACAAGGTCCATTATCTTCTAAGAGCTTCTTCGTTAGTCTCCTGAGCAGCAGTCTCAACCTTGCCTGTCTCCATATTAAACCTTGAAACTAGTTTTCTAAGCAGTCCTTCACCAACTTTTTTGACAAGATCTCGCAAGTTTTCTTTGGTAGCTATATCAACTGACGATACTGTCCCGGTTAACGTGTCGTCCTTCAGTGCACAAAACGAGTCAATTCTTGTTCCATGTAAAGGTTTGATTAGTCTGATTGCATCACATATATAATCATCGTACGTAGCTTACTTGAATGTGTAGGTACCTCTCTTCAGATTTAAGGGCTTTAAAAACAACCGAAAGATGAAAGTCGACCATGTCTGCACTCGCCTGAGTGAACACATTCACTAAGGGGGTTGAGCCATCATTAGTTAACCACCCCAATACACCTGCCTCGTACTTCTCTTCCAGTTTTGACGAGCCGGTTCCCAAGGATATGACTAGAAATCGACCATAAAATTAACACATAAGCCAATATGTTACCAAAACCGACCACAGAAGGAAAAGTTTCACTGACAGCATAGCTGCTGAAAATTGCTACAAGAAGGTTTATGCCAAAAAAAGAAAGAAAATTCCCGAGAGAAGTGGGAGCAAGAAAAGAGATGCAGAATGTTGTATGTAAAGAAAGTAATATGCACCGGTTAAACTTCCTGACTTTTCCTGTGGGATCTTGGGTTTCGAAATAATGGGCGGGAAGATAAGTTGGTGCAGCCGATGTTCCAATGCATATATCTGAGAGTAAGGCATCCAAGCTTGGATGATTCTCTGCCTGACAAATAAAAATTTTGCCAAGTTTTTAGTTCCACGAGTTTAAATGCTTGAACATAATAGATAGATTAACACGAACTTCATAAGTTGAAAACACGGTTGGCTGGAGTGTCTTGATGTCGAAGGTTGGTATTGCAACATTAGTTTGGTATTGCATTATTAGTTAGTGTCTTTGACAATGTTGCGGAGATACACTACAAAAAAAAGTAGTTTCAGCGATACTAGAAAAGTGTTGCTAATGACAGTAAAAGTGTCGCAAAGTAATTTCCCGACACTTCATCATCGGTTTTCTTAAGCGTCGCAAATTTGTGCGTCGGGAATTTCCTGACACTTGTTACAAACGTCGCCGTTTCACTTACGACACGTTTGTGCGACACTTTCAAGTGCCACTTATAGGGTCAATATTCAACTCAAGTATGCGACATTTTTTAAAGAAGGGTCGCTAAAATTTGCGACGCTTTCACTAAAATGCCATTTTTATTTGGCAACATTATTTTTGAAATGTCGTTAAATTAGCGACACTTCCTTCAAGTGCTAGTTTTGTTTAGCGGCATTATCTAGCAACGCTTCTTTTCAAGTGCCAGTATTTATTTGGCAACACAGTCTTAGAAACATCGTTAATTTAGCGACACTTCCATCAATTGCCAGTTTTGTTTTTTGTGGCATTATATTAGAAATGTCATTCCTATTTATGGCACTTTTAAGCAATTGTCACTAATCTTTTACCTAGCATATTATGGAACCTATTAAAAATACATTGGCCTAACACAAATAACTACATTTCCCCAAAAGTGAAGTATATTCTATGTAATCCTGCTCCAATACAACATAAATAATGCACAACTAGTCGATATATCGAGCTTATAAATTCATCATTAGAAACAAGCTAATGTCATTCATCAACCATATCATATCCAACATTCACATCCTAATTACATAATCATCCAAAAGTTTTCAATTTCAAAACGTACAAATATAATGTCATTGAACAACCAACCTAATTAAAGATATATACATCTCATCCAAAATGTCATCACAATGCATATAGCTTCTTTTAAGTCCAATAAAAGCATTGATGTCTTCTGATCATATGAACCTGAAAATTAAAAAAGTCAAGAAAGAAGGTTATAAATTTAATCGGTATAACATGTCAAATAAAACCGAAAAACTAGTTAATAAACAGAATGCATTAAGAAAGATAAAGACTCGTCTACGTACCCTTTCATTCTTGCATCCTATTTTGCAAATTTTTTAAAGTGACAATTATTCTTTACTTTTTTATGTTGAGAAACCTGAACAATTAGATAATACGTAATCATTAGTTACACAAAAGAAGAGACAGTCAAATGAAAAACAACCATGCACGTAAGTAAACGGTTATAAACCAAAAAGATAAAAGCATTAGTTTGTAACGAAAGTCCACATCATAGGCAACGAATACGGACTTCATGCGACAAATAACAACATTTATGGTTTCTGCAACAGCAGGGTTCTAAAAAGACTGGTGGCATGGCGTCAAGTTTCCTCGCTAATTATGTGAGTTAAACCAGCATGCCTATATTGAATAGTGTCAGCTTCTCAACCTGAATTTCAGTTAAATACAAACTGCAGGATTATTCAGTAGCATAGCAAGATGGTGCTTTTTTTCCCCTTCGTTTTGTGTCTTTGTTATTGGCCAAAACGAAGGCAGAATGTTAGCCTTGAATGCAAGGAAAGAGCAGAAAGTGGTAGTTCTCAGAATGTCACATTATCTATTTGATTGTTCTACTTATCAATGGTGATCTGCAAGCTGCAGATCACTCTCTGGTGCAGAATTTATTACATGGCATGCTGAAATCGCCAAACCAAATTAGTGGTGACAACTAAGTAGGAGCCTTGAATCTACTGGATAGCACAGTGCTCTTGGATGGGAGCTTCCATTTCTTCCGTTTCTGGATGAAATCTTAACAGATAGTTTCCAGCAAAATTAGTGGTGACAGCTAAATGATGCCTACGTACTGAGCTATATCAACACCATTACCACTGCAATCCGAACACAAACTCGCTGCCAACTTCCTCTCCCACCACCCAGGCATGTATAGTAAACAAGACTAGCAAACGTAGTGAATCTCTTGATCTTAGATACTCTAATATCTTCTCATAGACTACGTCAAATTACCACCTAAAAACTTCATGGAGTCAGCCATAAGGCTTTTTCCCCACTGAATTTACAACGTCAATTATCTCGTCTATTCTTGCAATCATATAGTAAGGTGGCTTTCTTAGTATTTGAAATCTTGTTAAACACTATAGTTAACGCAACACATACCCGTATCACGCCCTTACCACTACTTTATATTTCAAAGCTTCCTTAACCTCTGAAGTTCTATATATAAATCTGTGATTTGTATCATCAAATTAAAGGAGTCACCAAAAGCTCTCCGAGAGCTTCTTTACTCTCTCCATTAAACAACTACCAAAGTAGCTTCTGAAATTCGTTTGAACGCTCTTGCCTACCTTAGGGGCTCTATCTTCTTAACCTCATCTGAATTTACCAATACTGTCTAATTTCTCTTCTTGATGCACTTTTGAAGCCTTGACAAATTATTTTCCAACCTAAACACTGTCTCCTGCCATTCCACCTAAATACGCAATCTTGACATGCACAATACAATCATTCATCCATACTGAACATATGACAGAGAGAATATGCAGCTAATAGTAAATACTTGAAAGTCGAAACATCATGCTCGACAGTTATCCATTGAATCCTAAAGCTGATATACTTGATCTTGAGGCTGCTGGAATAAAAGCCTTTTGGTGACATACTTAAAGCCTTTTGGGGACATACTTATTATGCACGTTCATTTTAGAATCTCTAAAGCCTTTTGGTGACATACTTAAAACTTCTTAAAGGTGAAATAGTTTTAGCACACCTCTTTCTGTGGAGTAGAGCGTTTTCTTAGTGAAGTCCATTGCACGTGCATCACGTTCCCTTGATCTTGAGGCAGTTGCGTCTGTGGAATTGGCTGCACATTAAAGTGTTTTCTTGGTGAAACTCGTGGCACGTGCTGCACATTCCCTGGATGTATTGTACGAGATAATGATACCACTCGAGGACTGCTTGATTCATCAGGAACCTGATACCATTAACATGGGGTATAATGTGTTATAATTAGATAAAAGAACTTCAAATTCTCACAAAGGAAATAGTGAAACTTAACTTGCCAGTTCCAGAAGAAACGGCTTGGGAAGACTGCATCGACAACATCACGGTCCGTACATGGACATCATGTTCTCTTGTATTTTAGTCTCCAACTGTGCCTTTATGGTTGATACTTGAGTTGATACTTGGGTTGCTACCTGAGTTTGCATCTCTTGTTCCATTTTAGCTCGCATTTCATCTTTCATTGTAGCCTCCAATTGTGTTTTGATAGTTGATACTTGACTTGACACTTGGGCTGCTATTTGAGTTTGCATTTCTTGTTCCATTTTAGCACGCATTTTATCTATCTCTTCTTGCCTAATGTCTCTTGTCTCTACTTGACCAACTCTATATGATGAACCAAAGGCATTACTCGGACAAACGCCTAACCCAAGCCCATGAACACGTCCATTTTTATCATTGCCCATGACTTTGGAGAATGTATCGTCGAAAGCATAAGCTGGCTCTTGAACGGAATCTGGAAGTTCTGATGCAAACGTGTCCATTTTATCCTGCGTAAACAAGAGAGTAAAAAGCCCACTATTATCCAACTTATTATTGCTAATGTTTATAGTAATCTAAAAAAAAAAGACGGGCCTCGAGTATTTTCACCCCACCCACCATGCATCATTGTTGGGCCTCGAGTATTTGTCCGATCTGGCTGCTCCATGCTTATATCTGTTCATCAAATTCAGGTTACTGCTACAAGACATTCCATTTCCATCGCTCAATCACTATATATCAGATGCATAGATCTCATGCTTGAGAGTATGTAAATGTTTTGTGCTTTAATGAAATAAGGGACATCTGACCAAATAAAAAAATTGCACCAACAAAAACAAAAATGAAAATTGTAGTGTTTATATGTTGACATATACTGGACTGTTCTTAACATAAAGAACACATGGAAACTTGACATATACTGACATATACATGAAAACAGTCCAATATATTGACCTATACTGGACTGTTCCCAGCATAGTAATTGAAATGAAATAGGCCAAAATTGTACACGTCTTATTATTGTACCTGCCACATGCTCATAATCTTCTTGATGGTTGTTTGTTGGTTCACTGTTCGTTGGCGAGGTGCCACCTACAGTAGTGGCTGCCCAACTTCGTGGTGGCTCAGGCATGGTGGCATTGACCTCTGATGATGCTCCTCATCAGGGTTTGGCATAGCTCCTGCACTTCTTTGTGCCCCACGTCTACTAATTGTCATTATGCCTATGTAGTATTACAATCAAAGGTATATTTCACCGTTAAGAGGCAACAAAATAGAATATACAGAGAAAGACTACTTTGTTTCACATCGTAAACATGGTATAAGAAAGTAGCATAGAAACTAAAGAAGATGAAAGCAAATCTTTAAACTTCACATGAGGTTACATTGCAAACGCAGTATAAGAAAGTAGCATAGCAAGTAAAAAAGATGAAAGCAAATAACCAAAATCATTAATAGAGTGTCCAAAAAAAGAAAAAGAAATCTACTCGAAATTCTTAGGTCATTCAACATTTATCAACTGAGCATCCCTTATCGTACTTTTCTCCTCTTTCTCCTTTGGCTAGGAGCATTGGTGAGTGTGGGGTCAACTTCAGTTCCAACTAAACCTTGCCTAACCCAGGTAACATCCTCATCACATATGATTGTTGAGTCATCCAAAGATTTCTTATTCCAAAAATTAGTATGATACTGACTATGAGCTTCGTCTGGAGATTCTTCTTCAAGAAGATCAAAAAAGTCTCTAGGCTTTGCCTTGACAATGATGTGACAGTCTTCTTCTACCGCATCTTGGACATAAAAACTTGTTCAGTTTGAGATGCAAATATAAACGGTTCATCTGATATGCTATGTGAATGCGCCAAATGGTTGAATTTTACAAGCGTAAAACCCAAGCCATCTCGGTCAACAAGTCCAGTACCATTATCTACCCAGTCACACTTGAATAGCACAAACCTATATTTTTTAGAATAATGTAGAACTATGATGTCTGTCAAGACTCCATAGTAGTTTACATCTCCCGCTATAGGATTCATGTCTCTTGCACTTGCATAACTAAATGTATTTGCCTTAACCATGACCCCATTATGTTGAGTTGTTCTATTACTCTCGCGAGCCTTCGTGTGATACTTAAATCCATTTATAACATATCATGTATATCTCTCTGCCTTCTTTGAAGGACCCATTGCCAATGATATAATTTCTTCAGATAATGCCTCATCACCTTCCTCGTATAGCTTTTGGACCTATTTTCAAATGGTGGAAAAAGTTTCAGGTTAAAGATTGCACTCACATTAGATTTAACTTGAAGTGAAGCAATAGATACTACATTCATGTTACTTACATGATTTCTAAACCATATGTGAAAAGTCTCATTATGAACTTTATTGACATCATGCGGTCGAAGTCGGCGATTACTCCTTCTAATGGATGAATGATGTTCACTGCATAAATTAATATACTGAGTTACAAAACCACGCGAACATAGAGGAAAAAAACCATATTCATGTCATATTCTCACCGCCGATATTGAGTCATTGAATCAGAGCTGACAAGAACATATCGGTGTGCTTGTGCATATGAAATGTCATCAAGTACAAATCCCTCTGATGCCCCTAAAGGGCAACCTCCTACTGAATTCCTAATACTGTCTCCGCCATCATCAAGCCTAAAAGGTCGATTCAACTTTGTCTCAACATCATTATTTAGATACCTTGAGCAAAATGTGACGCATTCCTCTAACCAGTATCCTTCCGCAATTGAGCCCTCTGGACGGCTTCGAGTCCTTACATAGCTTTTAAGAGTGAAAAGGTATCTATAATGCCAAATAAAAATAAAATCTCAATAAGAAAGTTATCACATGTGAGCCATAACTAACAAATAAGACCAAACTAAATTTGGGCAATAACACACCTCTCATTAGGGTACATCCAACGATACTGTGGTGGTCCACCTATCAAAGCTACTTCGGCTAAATGAATAACCAAATGCTCCATGATATCAAAAAATGATGGCGGAAATATTCTCTCAAGGTGGCAAAGTGTAAGCGCAATACGTGATTGAATACGACTCAATTCTTCAACATGCATGACTTTTGAGCAAATTTGCCTAAAAAAGTTGCTCAACTCAATCAAAGGTTTCACTACGTTCTCCGGCAACACGCTTCGCAGAGAGATAGGAAGTAGCTGTTGAATAAGGATATGGTTATCATGACTTTTGAGTCCCAAAATACTTCGTTTTTTAAGATTGACACGTCGTGATATATTCGAAGCATAACCATCTGGGACTTTAACCCGCTTTAAAACTTTCAGCACATCATATTTGTGCTTATTATCCAGAAAGAAAGATGATGGTGGCAAATAAAATTTGTTACCCTCCCGTTGTTGAGGATGCAGTGCCTTTCGAATACCCATTTCCTTTAGATCATTGCAAGCATTTAAATTGTCCTTTCCTCTACCATCTATATTCAACAATGTCCACAGTATGCTGTCACATACATTTTTCTCAATATGCATCACGTCAAGATTGTGGCGTAGCAAATTGTCCTTCCAATAAGAGAGCTCAAAGAATATACTTAGCTTTTTTCAATTATGTGCCACACTATCATCCTCATCGTTGTCTCTTTTCCTCTTCTTACTTTCTTGAGCTTTACCCTTACCAAACTCATTCTTTATGTCCTTAACTTGCTCATAGACTTCAGCTCCAGATAATGGAATGGGCTTTGGATCTAATTCAACTTCACCATCAAAAGAAACTTTATCTTTTCGATACTTATGCCCTTGATCCAACCATCTACGATGTGTCGGATAGCACTCCTTCTTTCCATGACACAGACGACGAGACTTTGTGTACCTGTGACACAAAGGACACGCCAACTTCCCGTTCGTGCTATATCTCGACAAGATTGCATATCCTGGAAAATCACTTATCGTCCACATCAGTGAAGCGTGCATCTTAAACATTTGATTGCTAGCTTCATCATAAGTGTCTACACCAATCCATAGTTCCTTGAGCTCGTCAACCAAAGGACGCAAGTACACATATATGTCATTACCTAGTCCCTGAGGACCATCTATTAGAAGGGACATCATCATGTATTGTTGTTTCATGCAGTTCCAGGGAGGCAAGTTATATGGAATCAAAATTACTGGCCATGTGCTGTGAGCTATATTCATACTCTTGAACGGGTTAAATCCATCCGAAGATAATCCAAGTCTTACATTGCGTGGATCACTTGCAAAATCTTGATGAAGTTCATCAAAATGTTTCCAAGCACGAGAATCAGTAGGATGCCTTAGAACTCCATCATCAGTACGCTCATCTGCACGATACCTCATAAGAGATGCTGTCTTTGGTGACATGAAGAACCTCTAAAGTCTTGGTATCAAAGGGAAGTACCTCACTATCTTGGCGGGTATCTTCATTTCCCTAACTTCATCATCATTTGGTATAGCCTTTGACTGTTTGTATCTAGGGGTATGACAATGTATACACTCATGCTCATAAGCTGTCTCTTTCCAGTATATCATACAGTCATTGGGACATGCATGTATCTTCTTATAATCAAGCCCTAAATTCCCAATTATCTTTCGAGCTTCATAGAATGACTTTGGTAATGCTTCGCCTCTAGGGAATGCATCTTTCAATAACTTAAGCAGCATTGTAAATACCGTGTCACTCATTGCACTCAGACACTTTATATTAAACAGAAAAATAAGGAACGATAGTGTCCAATACTTCTCACAACCTGGATACAACTATTTTTCAGCTTCCTTTACAAGATTGAAGAACTTCTTAGTTGCATCGTCGAGGTCATCACTATTTTCATTCCCTTCCCCACTATATCTCTCATCTAGCTGATTAAACAGAGGGACACCAAAAGCATCACATATCATTTCTTGTGTTCTGTCACCCACGACTGGTGCAGGAACAGAATTTGAAGTCAATGATGATTCGCCATGGAAAATCCAATGTGTATAGCTACTTAGAAAACCATCAACCACAATATGTTCTGCACATCTACTTTCTTCACGAATTTCATGTTTCGACACTTCGTGCATGGGCATAGTATCTCTGTAGCATTAGGTCTATCCTTGGAGGCAAACTCAACAAAATCATTAGCACCTTTCTCATACAAAGGATCCAATCTATTTCGTATATTAATCCAACTCTTATCCATATTGATTTTGAGCCTAAGAGTGTACCAATGAACAAAATAATTATATCCTTAAATCACATAAAGAATTATGTCCTAGATAGTTGAGAAGCCAAATTCTTGATTACATTAAAGAAAAACCAATAATCTGGCCTACACCTATTTGCTACTATTCAATATCTGGGAAATGCTAATTCACTGCCCCCACGTAGATAATAAGTTTCTCAGTTCAGTAAATCACTACTCCATTTTGCAACTCGTTAAAAATGTGTCAAACACTTGAAGATTATACACTTGAACTAATTAGCTAGTTGACAAATGCAGATATCAATTCAGTTTCTAGCAAAGGTGGAGTACCTTACAAATTAAAGTAGAAATGCAAGATCAGATCTTTTCCAGCCTACAAATGCAGATATCAATTCATTACAATGATACAGTTCCTTGCCTTGATCTATGAAATTGCCACGATATGATGTGTCAATTTCACATAGAGTTTAAAAAACCTTACTCGCATTATTAGGTGTTTAAATATCATTTACAACGAATTGAGTTGGGAGATCTGTGTATGAATGGCTTAACTCAATCTGCTCTCCTCGTACAGGTGGGATAACAACATTGATTGACATGCCTCTCAATAGTTTTCCGTCTACAGTTTCAGAAGAAACTTTTAAACTTAAGGTATGGAAGGCTGACTACATGTATTTTTCACCATACAAGCAAAGGTTGTCTAGTTCTTGCTCTGGGTTTCTTATTCTTTAATAGTCTGTGTTTTCCTCAAAAGATAGCAGAGAATATGGTATATATGCAACTCCATCAAGTTTGGGGCAAAGGTTCATTATACCATTGAGCTTTGCATATAATAATCTTCCAGCAATGTCAATAAACATGTCACACGTTTTTACCTGGAACTAATGCAGGATTAAGCGATTAGCAGCCTCTCAGACGGCCTACGTTTTCCTTCGTGAGCTGAAAAGCAGGAATTTGACGTCAAAATTTAACGAACATTAAGAGATGGTGGTGAATCTTAACATACCATACCTTGCTGAAAATGAATCGGAATTACACACGTCACTGTGCAATAATTTACAGCGAATTGGTTGTGAGAGAGACAGAGACAGAGCAGCAAGAGAGCGCAATTAAGGAAGAAGATGGGATTCGGGCGATGGCGGTCTTGAAACTGGAGGCTGAATCGGTTCAGGTTTCCAATGGCTGAACCGACCGCTAAATCGACACGAGCAACAGCGAAAAGGAAAAAAAATACCAATAATTGTCACTCAAACATTGTTGTGACAATAATTATACTGTCACTACAATGCCAAAGCAATCGGTATTGATGTTTTCTTTGGCTGCTTACACTATCAAAGCAACTGGTTTTAATGCTCTCTTTCCTCTTTAATTTGGGAGGGGAACATACTTATTTATAGTTAGACTAAGCAAAAATGGATGAGATGCAAACATCAAGAGCAACATCATATTTAACCACAAATCTGTTGGTTTCTCTGCTCACTTCACTCATAATTCTCGAGCATCCAGGTGAAATTGAGTCTCTGTAGTACTCATTCACATATCGCGAATAGTTACAAAGGGAACTGAACATTTTATATGTAGAATCTGATATTAACCAGCGAGATCAAAAGTACTCCGCCCTAGAGTTGAAATTAGTAGCGAATTCTAGAATGGATTAACAAGCTGCAATGAAGATACTAAAATTAGCATACGCAACATGGAGGCTGCACCATTTACAGTTAACCATAAGGTCAATTTTGAGGCTTAACGATACCATCAAAGGTTGCTCCTCGAAATGCTGTGACGCCTTCTCTACTGAAACAGAGAACCGTGTCTATACACAAATCACACTTTAAATTTATATAATTCAACTGCTGACCACTGTAATGGATTAAATTTGGTAGCTTTCACAGTAGAATCACACACAACACACTCACGCGTCACCCACACACACACACACACAGTGGCAAACACGCAGGCACACACCCCCCACCAGACACGCAAACACCAACCACCAATTTCATGACTCTTCTATGCCTCCACTGTGATTTGCAAACACACCCATGACCACCAAAGGCCACCACCTTCGTCAATCGCACACCCACGGCCTACAGCCGCCACTAACAAAACCCATATCACAAAATTGAAAAAAGAAAACTTCAAAATCACCCATTGCACAAAATTCAGATCGGTAGACTTTATCTTCTGAGAGGAGACGGAGGTGGTTCAGAGAAGATTGGTGTCGAACACATCGTTGAAGTGGTCGACAAAATTGTCCGAGTTAGAGATCACGCGGGGTGCAGCTGACCGCTGCGCCTCTTGCGCAGACAGTAATGTATGGGTCTCTGACTCGCTTGTGATGATCTTGCCGTGGCACCGGGCTTGGGAGTCCCTGCCTCTAGCGCAAGGCCGTCGGCATGTAGCGAAGAGGCGACAGAGACGCTCCGAGATCAGGTTAGGCAAGCATCGATCGGTAAGCGGAGGCATGATAATGCAGAGTGGAAATGCAAAACATAAAATGGGTCGTAACTGATGGTTCGTGAGTGGTTCATTGTAACTGACGGTTGGTGGAGAGTGGGTAGTGTTATTTTACAATTTTGTCCACAAAATAGCCACTTGTGAGCACCTGAATCACTCTGCAAGGCCTGGATCTCTATGAACAGATGATTTGGAGCAAACACAGCTTGAACCTATTGAAAATAATATAGATAAACCCAGTGTGCAGGCAGCATCTTTGCTTTCTACTTGCAGATAGGGTTTGTAAACAAAGGAAACATTAAGACTATATGAGGCATGAACATAGCATGAAATGAGTAACGTTGAAGAAGAGCGTATTTACTGGAACCGATTATCTTAACAAGTATAAACACACCCACACCTTCCCCTTCCCTTTTTCCTTTTTCCACTTATCTTAACAAGTATAAACCGATTATCTTAACAAGTAACGCTGAAGGCATGAAATGAATTATCTTAACGCTGAAGAAGAGCATATTTACTTGCAGCCACCTTCCCATTCCCTTTTTCCGCTTCTACACCCACCTAGACACCGTATAAACACGCCCACACCCACGACACAGCACCATGGCTGCTCACCATGGCAGCCACCTTCTTCTTCCCTTTTTTCACTTCTACGCCGTTAGCAAATCAAACCTCTACACAACACTTGCACGGCTGTCCCATGACAGCCCCTTCCCCATCCCTCGTATAGCACCTTTTCAGCCTCCTAAACACCACACAATTACACCTACAACACAGCACTACGGCTGTTCATTGCGCCAGCCTTTTCCTTCCCATACTGTTGCCCGCAAATCACACCACTACACAGCACTCACACGGCTGCCCCCACTACTGCAGCCTCCTTCCTCCTTCTTCACGGCGCGCACACACACAAAATCAAAACAATCACACGTCATGGTTGCAACAACAGTTATTCTCTTTCCTTTCTTCCTTCCCAGAAAAACCTATGTACATACCCTCCATCATGGTCCTACACAGCTCTTATTGCAGTGGTTATTCCCTGCCTCCATATCCTCCATACCAAGCAAACAAGGCTATTTATAAAGGTGTTATTAAGGGTATGTTTTGTGATACAACACGAGATGTAGAAACATAAAGGAATAGAGAAAAAAATTGGACCATTTCTATAATGCATAAGATAGATACCAAGAACATATATTAAGTTTGGAAACAAAACGACTTCAGCTTTTACACACATAATATAACTTTAGACCTTAATGTGGTTCCATATAGCATCCTTGTTAAGCTTTGGTACCTTCCTCCACTCGATATAATTCAGTGGTGCCAATATCATGCTGCGTGCAAGAACTCCCAAATGTGATGCAAGTTTAGTCCTTGATTCCAGAATTGGTTGGCCAAGCTCTTAGTCGGAATCTCCGAAATGCTTCCATTTTCACCCCACCCACCATGCAGGCCACTGTTATCACCACTGCTATTGTTACAATGCGCATGTACCCATGAAAAGGAAACTCCAAAAGCCCTTTTTGCAACTTCTTCGTACTAATTTAAATGGTATTGTAGGAACTTCTAGGGTAAGCTGGAGACGTTTCATGTGTTTATAACCATGGAAGGAACTTGTGTAGGTAAACATGCACATAATTATGTTCAGTATACTTTGATATAGTACTTCTAGGAAAAGGAAAAAGAAAAATGATTCATTCTTGCATTCAGCACACATTTGTTGAGAATATATTCTTAACTTTGAAATAGCATAACACCTTGATCACAAAAGAAAATGGGGCAATAAAGTTAGAATTCTATGTCCTCTTTTCTTGGTATGTACTTCTTGTCTAAACTTTTGCAACTTTAACTAGGTTTTTTGAAATCATAGCAGTGAATTCTAGACTAGTTCAACAAAAGAAAGATCTAGACATACACATATTATCACAGAAATTGTAACAAAAAAATGAACAATCATTTACTTGAAGTAAGAAAGTATATATTGTTTCCAGATATTGCAGCCATTAACTTTGGTGAATTTTGACCTTTACATAAAAATTTCTTATCAAAATGACTCCAATTCCATTGATTACCAAGATTATATCCTACTATCACATTTTCAGAGATCAGAGAGTGAGAAAGACCATATTTAAGTCTTGGAGGAAGAACCAAAGGCCCACCCAAAAAGTAAACCTATTCATACCAAATGTAACAACAACATCACCTTATCCCAACTTATACAATCAGCACAATGCACAAAAGTATTCTTCTGGTAAGGAGGAGGAAAAGTAGGGTAACATCTATGACGAATTTGGATGGTTCTTGCGGTAGGACACAGTTGTTTATATACTTACTCAAACTATATACATTCCCTACCAGAAAATGCACACATCAAAGCGTAGAGACCTTAAAATTAGCTAATTCCACCCTCCAAAAATAGGCGTTGCAGCCCTTCCAAATGATGCCTATTACTTTCCTGCCAAAGACACCACCGAAGACACAGGAGTTGCTCTCAAACCCCTGAACCCAACAATGACAAAAAAGCAAGAACAGGTTCGGCTAGCTCAAAATACCCCAAGCTAACAACTAGCAAACGGTGGCTGGTCCCCTGGTACGAGGTACCCAAATACAGAAAATCACATTTTAGAATTGTCTACTTTCTGAAGAAATCCTTCAGAAATCATCACCAAGATACACTTCTTGAAATCACACCCACACACACACACTGTTAGTTTTACTAACAGTAAAACGAGTAGGATGGCTCAGAAGATAATTCAGCAGGAAGAAAGAACATTTTCTAAACTAAGCAGGATGGATCAATGATAATGCCACCTGAATAACAAAACATATTATAACATGAATAACTGGAAGTATCAATTGACTAAAAAGACGAGCGGAAATTCTAAAGGGGTACTGTCACATGACAATAATCAATTCTAACCAGTCCAGTAAAGGTCAGGAAACAAGGCTGCCACTTAATCATTCTCAAGAACAAGCATCATACTGGGCCAACATGTTCAGATCATTTCAACCATAAAGCCTCATATAGATGAAAACAAAGCCCGTTGAAAGGTTATGATTCCATTCAAAGAAAGATACAGAGGTTAATCCCAAAAGACATGATAGATACACTGCAGTTTTGTATGTTAAAGTGCTAGCAAGGTCAAATGCATAACAGAAGAAGCCAAATTAACTAAATGCCTGACCTAAAATATACCAAAAACTAGAATATGAGTTCAAGAAAAATAAAAATTTATTTACAATACATCTGGTGCAAACCCAAAACTTAATGACAGTGGTCGAGCCATCAACCAGTAGAATAGTGAAGCTAGTAAATCACATTTCACATGCTTCTCATAAACTAAACCAGATTTCACATGGAGCATTCAATTATAAGTGAACCTTCACCCAACAATTTCAATAAACATGTCACAGGTTACCTGGAACTAATGTAGGATCAAGCGCCCAGCAGCCTCTCAGACAGCCTTCTTTTTCCGTCGCGAGCTGAAAAGTAGGAATCTGACATCAAAATTTGCTTTAATGAAAATTAAGAGATGGTGGTGAATCTTAACATACCTTGATGAAACCGAATCAGAATAGCATAACACATCACTGTGCAAGAATTTACAGCGAATAGATTCCGAGAGAGACAGAGACAAAGCTGCAAGAGAGTGTAATTAAAGAAGAAGAGGGGATTCGGGCGATGGCGGTCTTGAACCTAAATGAACCAGAGGCTAAATCGATTCAAGTTTTGCGAACCGGAGGCCGAATCGGCAATTTTGTAAGGCTCACTTTGGGGAGGCAACACGAGCAACATCGATTTGGGGAGAGTGAGAGGGAGACTGATTGTCGAAAGTTTGGAGAAGATGAATTGTTGACTGGGACAAAATTTCTAGTTCCCGATCGCGAACGATGTATGTAGCGTGTACTGTTGGGACAAAAATGGTGGAGAAGATGGGTACTGTAGCCTGTAATGTTGGGCCGAAAATTTTGGCGCCACGATTTCCCACGAGTTTTTGGCTCCTAATGTTTATTAACAAAAATGAGTAAAAGATGAAATGATATAAACGACCAAAATGACGTCGTTTAAATTCCAACAGCTATGGCATTTACTTCAAGTGTCGCTATTAAACGACATATCAGTAAATGACCCTTAATTAGTGTCGCGAAAAGTAAAGCGACACTTAAACAGTGGCACTTAATAAACCGTCAGAAATTTTGTGACACATTAATATATGTGTCGTAAATTATCCGACATTGTGATGGACATGCCACAAAATATAACTCATTTACGGCACTTTGTTAAGCGTCGGAAATTAAGCGTCGCCAAAACCACTTTTTTTAGTAGTGATACTAGTACTTCCCGTCGTATTTTGGTCCTTGTAAGGCCTTGGTTACCTTCATTACGTGAGGAAGTGGAGACTTATTTGAGAAATTTAATCATGTTAGTGTTGGAGACCAAAGGTCATTCAAACTCATAAATTCACTTATACGAGGAGGACATGAAGAGAACTTGAAGAGAGTACACAATAGACCTTCAAAATTATATCTCACAGTTCTTCCTCTTCTTACACATTTTTATAATACATCTAAGTAACTCCTAGACATGTAATTAAGCTATCACTAACCTACTATTTCAACAACATAATAGCTTGTACTTCCACTAATACATTGGAATTTATGCACCCACTAACACACAACTTAAACCCACTAAGATGTCACACTAATTGTTGAAATATTTTAATAAAATAAAATGTACATTATGCCATTATAATTATATTGCAATTTATGGCCCTATGATACTTACTTATATATAAATTATGAATGAGTTACAAATGCAATAATGAGTATTATTAACTCATATTTGTTTATGGAGTATATAATATTTTTTATTGTTTGACATTATTCAGAAGATTATCATTATTCCATAAGTTACAAAAGCTTTTAAGCTTACTTATATGTGCAACGATTTAATCATTGCATTATCGATTATTGTATTCTGCATATTGACATGAGTTAGTGTATTGTTGGAGTTACAAGGATGGTCTATTATTGTCGGGAGATGCTAGTACCTTAAGGGTCTAGCTAGTGTTCATATGCATATGTAACTACAGTGTTATTGAGCATCGACTTTGTGGCATTGCTAAGTGATTACCCTGCACTGCCTGTGTGGCTTTGCATATCACTCATGTTCAATATCATCTGCATTGTTTCAGTGATATCAAAAGTGTTTCTATTGATTTTTAGTTTGAGGGGTTGAGATTAAATCTCTTCCCATATTACTATTGAAATAAGCTCTCCAACTCATTTGTATTCTCTACTGAATTTGGAGCGACCTTACTGAGCTCTTGAAAGCTCACTCCTTTTTTCTGTTCCATTCTGCAGGTAAGAAATTGTCAGTAAGAGTTCAGAATGAATGAGCTTATTGTGGAATAGCGTAGTATTTTCATTAATTGTTATTTAAGCCCCTGCGAGGGAATTAGAGTGTAACTTAATAAATTAAGTACTTTGAATTTTGTCTATGATTAATCGAAAATTTGAGTTATTGTAGAGCTCTGACCTGGAGGTTATTGGGTTATCCTTAGCAGTATTGAATGGATTGAATAAGTAAGTATTGATCGATTGAGTGACTAATGTTCCGGAAAAATTTTGGGATCAGAGCCGACTCTCGAAAGCTCGGGCTGGGCTATCCAGTCGGGTTGCCGATGGTTGGGGGAAACGAAGGCAAGCCCTGATATATCCCACATCAAGAGGATGGTTGGGGCAACGAAGGGTAAGCTGGGTATATCCCACATTGGCTAGAGAGGAAGATTCTAGGCTATGTGTGATTGAGCCTTAGCGAGGGCGCTAAGGAATAAGGTAGGGAGATATCCCACATTGGTTGTGGGAGAGTTTATGATCGGCCTTATAAGACCCTGCCTATAAACTCATAAGTACCTACTTGGCTAGCCCTTTTGAAGGAGGCAATGCCCTGTGGTGGGGCCGTGGACCGGGTCGTTACACAGTGCAGGATAACACTTAGCAAAGCCACATAGACAGTGCTCACTAACAATACGGTTACATATGCACATAAATATTAGCTACACCCTTAAGGTACTAGCATCTCCCAACAATAACAGATCATCCTTTTATCAAGCCCGATATAGACCATCCTTATAAATCCTAAATACACTAACTCATGTCAATATGCAGAGTGTAATAATCGATAATGCAATGATTAAATCGATGCATAGCGCGAAATAAATATGTAGCACCGATTAGGAATTTTCAATAAACGTGTCAGGCTCAAAACAGAATATTAATGGCAATCAATGTAATTTCATAACAATTATAACTGAGTCCAATGAAAACTTCAATAATAATTTAGAAAGAATGTTTATGATGTCAATTAGATGAAATAGGATTTTGGAAGAAATTCCTTGCCTCAATCCACGCTATGCGATGTTACGCAACCTCATTTAGAATTCCTTGAATTAACCTAAATTGACAATTTCATTATCAGTATAAAACTTAACATCTTAACACTATGAACCCAACACTAATGCATAAACGTTGCTCAGTTCGACACTCTTAACACAACTCAAATCGAAACAGATCTCTCGGACTGTCAACACTTAACTGAAGACCCCGCACACTCTTTAAGACATTAAGATATCCCAAGATTCATAGTAAATCCTTATATAATAATTTTACAACTTAAAACAGCATAACAAGTTACAACATAAATTTTTTGAGTTTTTAAATATTTTTGAATTAAAAATAATTTCTTTAAATACCAGAAAAGCCAAAACAAATAGCCATTAATACTTCTAGCTCAAAATAATGCCCCATAAATTTAAAATATCTATAAAATAAATAAGGATAATACAAAAATTGAAAATTAAAAAGTTTCAAAACCATTTTAAAATCATTCATTTAGTTAACTCAAATGCGATACGAATTTAGAACAAAATCAATTCTAAAAATTACAAAACTGAAACTTATTTATTTCATAAAAACATTATAGAAATTTTCTCAGAATTTATTAAAAATTTTAAAGACTCGAAATGAATTTTAGAAAAATTGAACTTGCGGAAATTATTAAAAATATCAAATGATACCAGAAAAATATGAAATTTTAACAAAAGTTCTAATATTGCCTTAAGAATCTTCTTGTAAAGTTTCAGCATTTTTGACAATCATACAATGCCTTACAGTCACGTGATATAACTATGCAAGCACAGTGTACTACCCCACTGCCCATACCCATCACTGTTGACTCATCTTTTTCTTCCCTATCTCTCTGCAAAAAAAAAACCCTGAATTTGCCTTCACACAGACCCCCTTCAAGGCAGTCCCTTTTCTCCTTTTTCACTCACTCTACCATCAAAACACTACTACAACTCACACAACACAATCATACATAAAACTCACATGATGCCAACCATCGCTAAAAGACGTAAATATTCCTACTTGTAAAATTTGCCGCTAAAAAAATTAAATAAAATCATTATAAATTATCTAAAAGTTCAAACCTAAGATCGGGGTATTACACTCTCTCTCTCTAAAAAATTTATGAAACTTAAACTGAGTTTTCCTTTTGCTATAAAAACGTTGCTGTAATTTTTCCAAAATTTAATATTAATTTTGAAGGCTGAAAACAAATTTTAGAATAACTGCACTTGCAAATATATTAAAAATACCAAACGATATCAGAAAAAATATGAAATTTAACACCCATTCTTTTAGTTATTCATTTATTTTTTCCTTCAGAATACGCTTAAGCACGAAAGTAAGAGCACTACTAGAAGAGCACGGAAGTACAATACTCTTAAGTAATTCTACCAATAGCACCCTACTAAAAGAACTAAATTTTAAGTTTGCAAGACCTATGGTTGATACTTAAGATCTTTACTTTTCCCTCCTCCTAATAGCTCAAAGGTATTCATGACCTAAGAATATTGACTGGCCATTGCGCGAACGGAGTTCCTTCACCACCAAACTTCTATCATCTTTCACTGGACTTCTTTAGTCCAGAACCTCAAGGTAAGCTGATACCTAAATGAGCACTACTTAAGCCTAAACAAGATTTTTCCTTAACCACTTCTATAAGAACTTACGCATTACAACAAAGACCGAAACTGTAACTATTATTCTCTCGCCGTGCACTCTAATGTTGAACCCAAACTAGTTTAAACAATTACGAAATCCAGCTCATAAAAGTTGTACCTTAAAGGACCCTAAAAATATTATTCTACAAACATATGTATCACACATCCATTAGCAAGCACAACCTCTATATTTAGTGGAGCTACTCAAAGAAACCGAAAGATTATAATCTTATCCTTCAATCATCTTCTTTGGCTAATATTTAAAATCCATGAATTCTAAGGTAAACAATCTGTCTACTGTTGCGTATTCAGCACAAATCTCAATCTAATGATAAAACATCAAATAAGACTTCGAAGCCTACTACAAATTCTCAAAGTCCAATCTCAGTCACAGATCATCATAGGCTTATGAGTCTACAAAATCTTATACCTAAGCTCTGATACCAAATGTAACACCCTGATATTTTCGGAGCGTTAAACCATCAATCGATCAAAATCTCAAATATCTAATCCGTCTAATATCACCAAAGAAACTCAATAATATACATTTCAAACTTTACAAACAACTCAACTGTCTCAGCAAACTGTTCTCATCACAAATCAATGTAAATTACTTAATCTATTGAGTTACACACCGGTTCCCTCGTAGGGGCTTAAATAAGCAACTAATGAAACATTAACTGTTCTGTAATCAAGCTCATTTGTCCGAGACCTTACTGTCGATTATTTCCTTTTGAAGGGGACAAAAAAAAGAGTGAACTTTTGAGAGCTCAGTAAGGTCGTTCAAAACTCTAGAAAAAAGTATACAACCGATTATCAGATTCATTTCAAAAACGAGAAGGGAAGAGATTCAAGTCAATCCCAAAAATCAGTTATGGAGACATAAACAATTTCAATCACACTGAAACGATGCAGATGATTCTGAACATAAGTGAAATGCAAAGCCACACAAGCAGTGCAGGGAAACACTTAGCAAAGCCACACAGACAATGCAGGGTAATCACTTAGCAAAGCCACAAAGGCGATAATCAATAACAATGTGGTTACATATGCATATGAACACTAGCTAGACACTTAAGGTACTAGCATCTCCTGACAATAACAGACCATCCTTATCACCCCCGATATAGACCATCCTTATATCTCCTCAATACACTAACTCATGTCCATATGCAGAACGCAATAATCGATAATACATTGAATAAATCGATGCATAATGAGTAATGAATTCCGAGCATCGATAAGGATTTACAATTTAGAGAAATAATCATGAGGACAAATGGATAAACTTGGGTTTCGGATAGAAATCTCTTACCTCAATCCAAGAAATGTGCTCGCTGCTATTCAACATCGTACAAACCTCAAATTAACCTAAATTAGTAGATTAATTATTAACCTAGCCTCAATTTTTTTTTCTATCTAATGCTAATTCTTAATCGTTACTCACTCAACAAAAACGAATCGGATTTCTCAACCGGCTAAACCAACCAATAACACTGCGCACTCTATAACGTTTTAGACACTCCAAAATTCATAATAAATGCTTATAAAATACTTATATACCTTAAAATAGCATAACAAGTTGAAATATGAATTTTTGAATATTTTTAATTAAAAACAATTTTCTTAAATACTTGAAAAGCCCAAAAATAACAATTAATACATCTAGCTCAAATAAAATTCCCATAACTCTTATAATAGCTGTATAATATATATGAAAATATAAAAATCAAAATTTGAATTCAAAAAGTACCGAAATCATTTTAAAATCATTCATTTGGTTAAATCATATGCGAAACATGTTAAGGTGCTAAACCAACTCAAAAATTTATGAAACTCAAAGTGAGTTTTCCTTTTGCTATAAAAACATTGTTATATTGTTTCCAATATTTAATATTAATTTTGAAGGCTGAAAACAAATTTTAGAATAACTGCACTTGCAAATATGTTAAAAATACCAAACGATATCAGGAAAAATATAAAATTTTCACAGAAATTCTAATATTGCAATAAGAACCTTTCTGTCAAAATCATTTTACGATCATACAATGCTTAACAGCCACGTGGTACAACCGTGCAAGAACAGTGTACCACTCTATTGCACAGGCCCATATCCCACTTCATCTTCTTCCTCCCCCTTCTCTGCAATGAACCCACATTACACCAGATCACCCACACACGTTACAAACACACTACATAACTTTCAAACACACCCCACACACTCAATACGTATCATTTACACACATATATACATACACATAAAAAACACACACATCACCTATTTTTCTGCCGTGCAATACCATTTTGGCTCCCTCATTACATACAAACACACGTACCATTCACCTACTCTGCACAGGCAGGGCATTCCCTGTTTCCATCCCATAACCACCACAAGCACACACTTGATCACACATAAAACACCATACTCTCCCACCTTTTTCACAACCCATTTCACAAACACATGAAAAAAAAACACACTAAAATCACATTCTCACAACTCACGGCACAAACAGAACTACACAGTTATGCACCCATTACACCTCTTCCTGTACCATACTCCAAAATTGCAAACTCTATAAAGCTAGATCAGTAAACTTAAGTTCATTCAACCTTGGCTCCTACCTACACATTCTAACTATATCTTTCATTGATTCTTCATCAGGTGGTTTTGACAAGGAAGCAAAAGCAGCCAGCTTATAATTTAGCAGCTTTAAGGTATTAATTTCCCCGTAATTTTGTAATTTTAATTTCCCCGTAATTTTGTACACAACCTTAATACTCATATTAATTTCCCGGTAATTTTGTACACAACCTTAATACTCATCCCATGTACATTACTAAGACATCATTCATTGTATAGACCACTTTTCACTTCAAATTACCCAAGGGGATTCTTTTACTGGCAAGTCATTAACTGAAAACATTTTCTACTCAAATACAAACAAGCTTTTATCAATAAGCCCTCATCACCTCCTATCTTTAGAGACTTCATGTTACCCAATTACTTTGCTAAGTCATGTCAACCTCCCAAGACTTCCATGTCCACCCAAGAAGAAGAGATGCTTCCCTTTGCCTCATACATATACATTTTGCACAACTCACGGCAAATTCCTCTCTCTTTAACCACAACACACACACAGTTGCACCACCCTCCATCACAGCTCTGTAAACACAATAAAATACTGTAAAATAAGAGAGAAAAGGAATCGACGCTTACTGAAATTGAAACCCAAACTCGTCGTATTTTGGACACTAAATTCCAATCGCTGGTGTCCTTGTCCGCCTTCTCTTCCGCTCTTTCTCTTTCGTTTTTCTATTTTCTTCCAGCCCAGACTTCCTTTGTTTTTTCCTGTATCACTCTTTCTCTCTTTATCTCTCTCTCTATAACCAAAAGCTCTTTCTCTCTTTCTAGTAAGTGTAACCGAAAATGGGGAACCAAAATCCCCCAATTTCTCTCCGCTGCTCCCTCTCTCTATTGACCTTCTATGTATACAATATAAGCATATATATATAGATGTATGTAGTAACCAACTAAAGGAAACAAATAATCATTCATAAATATCCTTTTACGTAATAACACCAACCATAATTATGGTTTCCTAAGTTAGCCCCCTTCATTTTTCATTAGTTAACCTGTGCAACGAGTTTCATTTACAATTGTGGTTATTCGATAAAAAAATGTCGCTTAAACTCGTAAAAAAATATATCCTCGCGCTAATCATCACTTAAGACCACGATCACTACAAGAAAAAAGGCTTTTAGCGACGGAATAATCCATCGCTTAAAGTCCAAAATCCGTCGCTAATAGTTTCTGTGGCGGATTTACCGTCGCTAAAAGTCCCTCGAGTAAAAGCCCGTGACCAAATGTTTGGTGATAGAATTTTCAAATCCGTCGTCTAATATTACATTTTTAGCGACGGAGTTATTTACTAATTAGCGACGGAATATCCGTCACTAATTATGTTTTACGTATTTTAATTTATTTTCTGTTTTGTGAAATTAGCGACGGAATATCCGTCGCTAATTATTTTTAGAGACGGAACATTCCGTCGCTAAATAAGCCTTTTAGCGACGGAATATTTTATCGCTAAAAAGCTGATAGTATGACACTTTTAGCGACGGAATTAATCCGTCGCCAAAAGTTATTTTTTTTATTTTCTATTACCCAAACCTGTAATAAATATTTCAATTCTCAACAACAACGCATAATAATCAATACACAAAGAAATATATATAATCAATTATAAAAAATGTTTATTATAAAAAAAAAACTCATGATGTACAAGTCGGGAACCGGATATAACTGGTTAGGGGAGGGAAGAAGAGTACAAGCCGGGCGGGGGGGGGACAAGCTGGGGCCGGGCACGAGAAGGGGCTCATCAGGGGTTGCCGAGTCCCGGATCTGGATCCTGCTGATCCGGGGCCGGCTAGGCACGTCTAACAGGGGTACCCTGCTAATCATGCTCCCTGATCATCCTCAACACCACCGTAGCAATGCGCTGGATCTCCTCCTCGTCCAACGGATGCCGAGGAGCCGGTGTCTGTGGAGGGGCAGCGGGGGGTGAGGACGCTCCTATCACGGCACGAGCAGTCGTGCTAGGCAGGCCGCGTATGCGGCCTTTCGGCCGATTGACGACCTCCGGCGTATCCAGCCATCGCTTCAACCCCCCAGTACTCGCACCCGTACTAGTGGACGCTGATGGCTGTCCGGACTGCTGCTCGGACCCCCTAAGCTGTTCATACGAGGCCTGCAAAAATAGTGATTTAAAGATATGTTAGGGCATTAATTAACGCAACAGACATTGAGGATAGAAAGACAAAAAATTAACAACTTAAACAAATTGACTCACATCGATCCGCCGGGCAATATCTGAAACATAGTCGCCGGCCCGGTGCGCCTCGTCCTTGTCCTTCTTCCGCACGTGCGTCTGATTATACGTCAGAGCTACGACCTCATCCTCCTCCAGATCCGGGTGCTGGACCGCATTCATGTGTCGGACGATGTCGTGTGGCACCGACCCCCCCGTGTGCGTCAGATCTTTGTTCTGTCTGTTCTGACCCCGCTCTTACTCTTGGCGTCCCAGCCTGGATCCGCAGCCCACCGATCTATCATCTCCCCCCATACAGTCAAAGATATCCAATGTGGGGGATATGTCTTCATCTCCGTCATCGGGGCACCCTCGGGCAGCATCTTCTTCGCCCGGTCCCGTGCGTCGTGGAGCCATCGGCGGTAATTCTTGCCGATGTAAGCAAAGAAGGCCTGCCGCCCCAGTGCCTGCTGATCAGGCTAGTCAAACGTGAACCCCTCCTGTAAGGCATTCAATAACACAAATTAATTACAGAAAACAAACTCTAATTAAACAAATACTTCACCGTACCAGCCACTCCTCCCATAGGGACTCCCTCGCAGCGGCATCCCAGTCCTTCCAGTACAGGCGTGGCTCGAAGAATCGGCCCTTCACAAGAACGCCGATCTTCGTCCTCGCCTGATTCTCCAGGATCCTGCCAAAGAAGTAAATAAATAAATTAATACAGTTCAAATATAAATTAACACCCCAAAATTTTAAATATAAGGCATGATGTGATTTTTTTTACTTACAGGCCCTCCTGGGTGAGCGTAACTCTCTGTTTACGCTGGGGGTCGATGCGTACCCCGCGTGTCGACCACGGCCTCGTCGAGATCCTACAAAACACAGACATTAATACAGTAATATACTTTAAATATAAGGCTAGCGAAAATGTACTAAACACCGTTATCAACTATACCTGAGGTAGAACCCACGGAAGAAGGAGAATCAGCACGCGTGTGGGATGAATCTGCGTCGGGCTGGGGCGACAGCTGGGCCTGGGGCGGAGCTGGGGCCTATCTGCCCGTCGCGAGCACTCTGTGCCTCGTCATCAGTGGGCAATGACGAGGTGGGACCCACCGGGGAGGAAGCAGCTCGGCGTCCAACCCGGCCACGAATAGCCCGTATCCTATCCATATCTGACTTCGTATAGATAAATTCAAAGACATTAACACATTAAAAACAATAATTTGGCAGAAATCATCATCGGCACTATATATATATATGAACGGAGGTGCAAAAACACATCAATATGAACCAAGTTCTAAAATGTTACTACATTTTTCCCTGATGTTACAACATTACAAGTCAATCATTTTCAGTTTGAGAATCATCATCATCTTCATCACTTTCCTCGTCGTCCTCTTCATCTTCTAATTCATCCTCTTCATCAGTAGACTCAGTCACATCATCTCCAACACTTTCCACGTCTTCCGCGTCATCATCTACGACTTCTTCTCCTACATGAAGTGTTGTTGGAAGAGGAAGATCGTCCTCCTCGTTGTTGACCTCAACAGGGAACAAGACAGGTGGTTGGTCGGCTTGAAAGGAGTCTAGCTCACTGTCATATGTCACGGGCAATTTCTTGGACTTGATAATTGTATACCAATGAGATTTGGGATTGGCGACGTCCTCCGCGTAAAAGACTTGTACAGCTTGACTAGCAAACACAAAAGGCTCGTCTGATGCAAGTCTTGACTTGACAGAAATTCCTCTACTGCATGTGACATCGAACCACGTACACTTGAACATTACCAGGCGGTTTTGGGAACCCAGATATGTTAGCTCAACAATCTCATCTAGCTCTCCGTAAAAGTCCATGCAATTCTCGGCATAACAGTCGCCGTTGACCAAGACTCCACTGTTTTGGGTTTGTTTTGTTCGGTCATCATCTTTTACGTTAAACCTAAACCCGTTGATGATATAGCCTCCATGACAGGATGTTTGTTTGTTAGGGCCTTCAGCTAGTAATTTCAAGCAGGAGGCCACTGGTCTATCCATTGACTGAACCTATTGTAGATGACGGTAAAAATTAAGATAAAATCAGTATACTAATTGGCCACAGAACTGTATATAACACATAATATAATTTTGTTAAACAATCTTACACGCCTTTTGAACCACTGTACAAATTGTGATTTCGATGAGATTCAAGTCCAGCGGGATCAGTGATTAAAGATTTCGCATCGAACTCACTGCAAACAATATAACTGCAATCTTATCACACACTTTCAATTATGTACAACAATGTAAGTGAATTAAGATTTTAACTTACTCAACGAATGTCGAAACTTCATCACAATTTAGAAGGGCATATATTGTTGCAGCACTGTACTCTTCATGTGTTAGCCATCGAGTATACGTTCGGCCGAACGGACTACCTAACTGCTTGAATATTGACAATTGCCCTTCCAAATTTGTGCTTGATCCGAGGTCATTTTGGCCTAGTTGATTTAACCTTGTATCAACATCAGGCCCAAAATATTGACTACAAAAGTTTACAAGTTCTTCCATTACGAAAGCCTCCGCAATTGAGCCCTCAACCCGAGCCTTATTGTGGACTTTTTTCTTTAAATGGAACATGAACCTAGAAGTTTAGCGAATCGAGTTAGGTGGAATATCAATGATAACAGGTGTCACATTAATGCAAATGAACAACTGTAACAATTTAAAAATTACCTCTCAAAGGGATACATCCACCGATATTGCACGGGTCCACCCATCTTAGCTTCATATGCCAAGTGAACAGGCAGATGCTCCATTGAATCAAAGAACGAAGGTGGGAAGATTTTCTCCAGCTTGCAAATCGTCACCACAATGTTCTTCTCAAGCACTTCCATGTTACTCAACCGGATCGTAGAAGAACATATATCTCAAAAGAAATGAGATAATTCAGTCAAAGTCTCGCAAACAACCCATGGCAACAGTCCCTGGAAGGCAATAGGAATGAATCTCTCCATGAATACGTGGCAGTCGTGACTCTTCATCCCTTGAAACTTGCATTTTGATACATTGCAACAACGAGATATGTTGGACGCAAACCCATCTGGAAGCTTCAAATTCTTAACCCACTGACAGACCTTCTCCACTTGTTTCTTGTCTAGACAGTAAGGTGCTTTCAAAAGTATCGTCCTCTCACTGACTGTCCGAGGATGCAATTCACGGCGTACACCCAACTGTTGTAGATCCCTTCTCGCTTTAAGGTGATATTTCGATTTGCCCTTGACATTCATCACTGTGTTGAACACATTATCAAAAACGTTCTTCTCAATATGCATCACATCCATGTTGTTTTAGATAACGAGCGTCCTCCAGTAGGCTAACTCCCAGAAGATACAAAATTTTCTCCAGTTGTGCTTTTCCTGTACCCTGGAATCTTCTGATCTGGCACACCCTTGCCGTGTGGTATGTCAGTATCAAGTGCCTCCAGGTGTGAGAGCACTTCTTCACCAGATGGGTAGTCCAGTGTGACAACCTCACGCTCGATTGTCCCGTCAAATTTATCCTTCTGCCTACGAAACTGATGGCCCGGTGGCAAAAGCTTACGGTGACATCCGAACCACGAGGGCTTTCCGCCGTGCTTTAACGTATGACCGGGGTTCACGCCCATACAAGCAGGGCATGCTAGCTTCCCATGTGTGCTCCAGCCACACGTCATTCCCAATGCAGGGAAATCATGTATAGTCCACATCAAAGCAGGCCTCATCTGAAAATTCTGTTTAAGGGATGCATCATATGTTTTGACTCCATGATTCCATAACTGTTTTAACTCATCAATCAACGGCCTTAAATACACATCTATGTCCTTGCGGGGACTTTCGGCCCCGGAATAAGCAACGACAAGAACATGTACGGCTTCTTCATGCACATGCCTGGTGGAAGGTTGTACGAGACAATAATAACAGGCCAACAGGAGTAAGGCGTGGTAGACTGACCGAAAGGTTGAACCCATCGGTTGCCAGACCAAGTCTAACATTCCAAACTTCCTGAGCAAAGACTGGATGCCTGCGGTCAAACTCCTTCCACGCCTCTCCATCAGCTGGGTGTGTCAGCACATCGGCATCGTTGCTACGAGTCTCACGGTGAGCCCTCATATGTTCAGCTGTATTGGAGGAGTAGTACATTCTCTGAAGCCGTGGTGTGACCGGGAAATATCGCAATATCTTCCATGCAATGTTTTTCTTCTTTCCTTTGTCCGGTTTGTACCTCGAATGATCACATACTGGACACCATGACAAATCCTTATTCTCTTTCCATAATAATACACAATCGTTATTGCACGCATCTATCCACTCATAGCTCAACCCAAGTTTCTTCATCATCTTCTTCACGTCATAGTACGACGGCGGTAGCTTTTCACTTTCTGGTAGAATTTCTTTGAATAAGGTAACAAACTCGTTAAAACCTTTCTCACTCAGCCCGTGGTCTAATTTCAACTGTAATAACCTACTAACCGCAGACAGCCGTGTGTGTTTTGGAGCTCCATCCCACAACGGCTCTTCCGCAGCTCTCAACAACTCATAAAACTGATGAGCCCCCTCGTTCAGCAGTTGGGCACTATCCTCACCACCGTCGTTACCCCAGTCAACATTAGCATGCCCAGCATCCATAATCATATCTCGGTAATCATATCGTGCCTCCTCCCTACCTTCAGTTTGACTAGCCGGGTTGGACGACAATACTATCGTTTTCCCGTGCTGCGTCCACCTTGTGTATCCACCCATAAAACCGTACCAACGAATATGCCATTTTACTTCAATTCTTTTTTCCAATGCAACAACTCACATCTACCGCACGGACACCTTATCTTATCAAAGTCAACATGTGCAGGATGCGCATAAGCGAAGTCCAGAAATTCATCAATGCGATCCTCAAAATCGTCAGCATTCTTCCTTTTCATCCAACTTCGATTGACCGGCATGACGACTGAGATAACCTACTGTATACCACCTTCAATTATGACCAATCATTAGGCAAGGCTGATGTAAATATAAATGCGTGAACATGACAACATCTCGTTGTCTATGTCCTTCCATTCTCTAATAGTTAGTGGTCCTATCCCAAGAAAAGCACATGTTTATAAAACAGTGAAGAAAACATGCTTAGTCCTATGTCTGCAAAAAATTCAACAGCACCTCCCCGCATTTGTCCAAGTACATGACATCGATTAGGTGTTCTAACATTCATCAAACATTGCCTTGTCAGGTTAGAAATCTACCAAAATTAAGCCTGCCTAAACAAGGAGATAAGTTAGTTCTAGAAACTGACGCTTCTAAAAATTATTAGGGTGCAGTATTAAAAGCAATACCCCCTGATCAAGCGGAAGAACAGCTGTGTGGTTACTGGAGTGGAACCTTTAAAGATGCAGAAACTCGGTATCACATAAACGAAAAAGAGTTTTTAGTTACAAAACGTGGCATAAAATCTTTTTACATATCTCTAGTTTCAGAACACTTTCTTATCAGAATAGATAATAGGTGTTTTAAAGCTTTCCTTAAAAGAGACCTAAGAGATGTTAGTCAAACAAAGCTTTATCGATGGCAACAATGGTTCGTTTATTATACTTTTGATGTAGAATACATCTCATCAGCAAAAAATGCACTTGCGGATAGCCTTACCAGGGAATTATGCTTTATGATGCAGGGAGTTGTTGTTATCCCAAAAGAGTACTCAAAAAGCCTTAAAGGAAATGTATGAAGTAAGAGATCCTGAAGTCAGCTTATTGGAAGAACCATCAGGAAAATTTGACTACTACGCCGTTTACTCTAAAATGAAAGATGACAGTTCTTTGTCATTCACAAATCCTCCCCTAGTAGCGGAAGAAGATGGTTGGAACTACCAACCCTAAAGCCCTAAAACAAGACAACACAAAACTAAGCGTTCAAAACCAATGCATAAGTTTTGGAATAAAGAGAGTAAGGTTGAAACCTCAACAACAACAACAAGGCGCCCTAAACAAGTGGGCAAGAAAATAATAAAATTATTATTCTAATAATATGAAGATGAAAAATCTTCAAAGCAACAGCACAAACCAATGATAATAAAAGAAAAATGTTTTATGATCCAGGGTTATGTGAAAAGAGTAAAAAAATCATTGGAAATGTCTGGCATTATTTGAGGGAAAATTATCAAAAAGAGTTACAAAGGACCGTCAGTCAATTAACTGATTATGTTAAGCACTTAGAAGAAAGGCTTAATATAAACAATGAAGAAGAAATTATAGTCCTACAGGACAAGGAAGAAAGAATTTGATTGCTAGAAGAACTAGAATCATTGCTCCCATCTGATATCACTACAAAAATAAAGGAGCTAGCCAGGAAGGAGAATGAACACGAAGAGATCCTTCGCAAACCAGAAATAAAGGCGTTCCTAAATTGGGATTATGGATGGCCAAGCCTCACATTACCATCAGATAAGGTTGATCTTAAATGGATTGAACATGGACTCGTAGACACATTCAAAATAAATCAAGATGATTATCCACTCATCGATAGTCTCCCAGCTATAGTTAGATATGCTCTTGGAGTTATGGGATTTAGTCGACAGATTATCGCAGTCCAAATACTGTCAAACGCTGGCAGAAAGAAGCGAAACCAAATTCTACCAACCATACTAGATTTGGTTCATTTATCGATTCGCTAATAAAAAGTTAATGAGTTTCTACTGACCACACAAGGATGAACTATGGAACACGTATGATCCAGAGAAAGACAAGATCAAAAGAATCAGTTGTGTTCATGCAACCATGGAAACCATAGTAGCCGATCCCATAGAAGCATGTTTTTGTGATGGACGGCGGATAGTAATCCTAAAGTGGAATAGAGCATCCATAGAGCCCTCCAAATAGGGTTAAGATCAGTTAATCAAACTCTATGAGCGGTTCAACAGCCAAGGAGAAGAAGAACATGATCTGCCTAGCCAAAATTTTGAGTTGTACAAGAAGGTGCGGGACCACAGGATAGCCACGATAGAAATTGATATAATTGTCAGCGAAAAATGACAAAGCCAAATGGAGAAGAGAATAAAGTTGTCTGCCATAGTAAAAAAGAAATTGACCTTACAGAAAATAATTGTTCAAAATTCTCAAGTCAACCTAAATTGACAATTTTATTATCAGAATGCAATCTAGTCTCATGTACTATATATGAACTCAAAGATATTTTCTTAAACGTCACTCACTCTGACACTCTCAATCTAAACCCAAAACGAAACGGATCCCTCAGACAACCAACTTAACCGATAACTCCCCACGCCCCGTAAAGTATTAAGACATCCCCAAACTTCATAATAAATGCTTATAAAATATTTTTATAGCTTAAAATAGCATAATAGGTAAGAATATGAATTTTCTGAATTTTTAAATGTTTTTGAATAAAAATATTTTTTCTAAATACTAGAGAAAGCCCAAAAATAACAATTAATTATTCTAACTCAAATCAAAGTACCATAATTTTTTTATAATATCTTTGTAATATATAAAGAAAATACAAAAATCAAAATTAGAATTTAAAAAAAGCACCGAAACCATTTTAAAATCATTCGTTTCGTTAAATCAAATGCGATAGAGGTTAAGGAACTAAATCAACTCATAAATTTATGAAACTTAAACTGAGTTGTCTTTTTATTATAAAAGCATTGCTGTAGTTTTTTTGGAATTTAATATTAGTTGTAAATGCTCAAAACAAATTTTAGAACAGCTGCACTTGTGAATATATTAAAAATACCAAACGATATCAGAAAAATATGAAATTTACATAGTAATTCTAATATTTCACTAAAAACCATCGTATAGAGTTTCAGAATTTTTTGACAATTGTAGAATACCCAACAGCCACATGGTACAACTGCACAAGCACAGTGTATCACTCCATTGCATAAACCCATTACTGTTCACCCGTCTTCTTCTGTTCACCTCCTGTCCAACCCAAAATACATTCACCAGCTCACTGTTACTGTTCACACAGCTTCACTCTCACCTCTAGCACACTATAATTCACTCCATTAACATATTGTTCCTACCCTATCTTGGCTACACCTATAGGCCCACTAGGGGTCCCAATTCTCATGACATGTCGGCGTATTCAACGGTCAACTTTTCAACGCTTACATGCCTATCAAAGTGTCACATAATCAAGTCATCATGCATTTTCCCTTTGTGAAGCAACCTTGGTGTGCCTTCTCCCTTAGAGGGGGTCGGCCACCTTGGGGGGGTCGGCCACCCAAAGGGGTGGGGTCGGCCACCCACCTTGACGACCGACGACCGTCGCTCATGGTCACGCGCAGTAGTCATAACGACTGTCTCTCGCAGGCGCTAGAGTCTGCATACCATCTCTGTGACCTCCGCAACTCTCGTCGCTCGCGCACCATCTCTGTGACCTTCGTCGCTTGCGCGCCATCTTTGCGACCTTCGTCGCTCGCGTCCGCGCGCCAGCTCTGCGACTCTCGTCTCCCGCACACCTTCATCGCGACCTTCATCGCCGTGCCCGTGCGCCATTCTCATGATGCATGCCCCTAGCACCAAGTATTGCTCCGCAACGTTCGTCACTGCACCCATGCGTTATTTCCATGACATGTGCCCCAGGCACCAAGTATTATCCCCCCAACGTTCGTCGCCTGCGCCCGTGCGCCATTCTCATGATGCGTGCCCCCGGCACCAAGTACTGTTCCACGACGTTCATCGCTGCACCCATGCGCCACTTCCATAACATGTGCCCCAGCACCAAGTATTGCTCCGCGACGATCGTCGCAGTACCAATGTGCCATCGTCATGATACGTGCCCCCAGCACCAAGTATTGTCTCTGCGACGGTCGTCGCCACACCCCTCAAATCATTGCCTCATGATGTAGGCACCGCGCCCAAGTGCCATAATCATGTCACAGGCCTCCGGGCATCACACTTATTCACCACACTATGCGCCCCCACCATGGACGTGGAACATGCTTTGACCCACTCTCCGGACTGTACAGCATTCCGGGGGCTCCGCTGGTAGTGCTTCGACACAAGGATCCCTCACTACGGAATGGGCTTGATGCCATTGCCGGCTCAATCAAACTATGGGATGGGCTTTATGCCATCGCCGGCTCAATCAAACTGCGGGATGGGCTTAATGCCATCGCTGGCACAATCACCGGGGGCTCCGACCCTTGCAGCGGGATGGGCTCACAACACTGAAGCCATCGTCGGCACAACCTTAAAGCCATCAACATCACACTCGCAGGGGGCTCCGACACGAAGACTTCCCCGCAACGGATTCTAAGCACTGAGTGGCGACCATGCTCACTCATGTTGCTGTTAACCGTCGACAGCACCAGGGCAATGACCCCCGGGTCACTCCGGGACTGGAGCAGGTCCTCAAAGGGCATCGCACCTAGTCTGCCCGGCAGTTGGCTACAGGGGCAACCCTCACTGCTATTAGGTTCTCTGAACGTCTCTTGGCACACCTCGTGGGATTCAGTAAGGGCTTGGACTGGTGGCAAGGGCAATGGGCTACTATGACCATGCTACCGCGGCATGATCAGTCTCCTCAAACAGGCAGAAAGATGTTGCAAGGGCAGGGTAGCACGAACTTGGGGATCGGCAGTCCAACGGAGAATCGGTACTTTGGACCCCCCCGGCGATGTGTCGCCCAGGGAACGACACATGTCAACTTATGACACATTCTCATTTTTGCCTATAAATAGTGGACTTTGGAGCTTATTCCAGGATCTTCGGTTCATTTGACATTTTCACTTTATGTCTCTAAAAAGCTTATTCTCTCTGGAATTCTAGTGAGAGAAACACAATTGGACTTCTGTCGCTGGACCCTTGACGCTGCATTCCTCGCAACGGATTGTCGATCGCTGACCCTGTTCGTCGTCGCCCTTCCTGCGCGGCTTTGCCAGCCCTCGCGACCTGTCTGGAAAACCTTGCTCTCAGCCCTTACTCCGTCCATACTCTCTCCCACTTTACCTACCTGGAAGCTGACTCAGACTACATCCTTTGTGGCACCTTCGCGTACCAGCGAACCCCTTTTCCTGATCAACACATAAATACACACTATATCTACACATTCACTCATACACTCACAACCATGTTCAAAACACACCACCCATGAAAGCTACTGCCTCACTTTTTTGCCCAACATACACACACCATTTTCTCTTTGTTTTGTACTCACACAAACCCATTTCACAGTAGCCACTCCTTCATCTCTCAAGCACCACAACACCCATAAACAACCACACAATAGATACACACCATTCTCATGCACACACTACACATCCAACAATTAATACCCAGTTATTGTTTCTTCAATACCTCAAGTCCAAAGAACCCCTTGAACACATAGAGCTGAGAACCAAGAACACAAACACACCACAACATATACCATAATCTCACTACACCCACGTATCAAACAAACAATATATGCACACCGCCTCCTGCTTCTTATTTCTGCTTCTTCTTCTTTCTTATTTCTGCTTCTTTTCTTTTCCTGGTGCTTCGTTTCTCCCTCACAAACTGCAAAACCCAACACAATCACATCTACACATCACACAGTTTACCCTCACATGCACACCTCACGCAGCATCAACATCACAAGTTCAAAACAAAAAAAAAGTTTGGTACCCCAAACACGGACAACCTCTATATATGTTTACTTTGTCCTTCAAGCTCACAGACACAATATCCAAAACCATCCGTTTTGGTGCTATTGTTTAGTTTCAGGGATATCCAATCATTTATCACCTTTAGGTTGTAATGGTTCACAAATATTTCCTGTTTACTAAATATGGGAGTGCAGAATTTAGGTCTAGTTTTACACATCCACGCCTAAAGGAGCACATCACATATTTAATTAGCTACATAACATTATCGTTACCATCACCACCAACATAACCAACACGGTTTAGGGAGTAAAAAAAATTACGGAAACACATTTATAATTCTGGTAAAGTCTAACAATTTCCAGACAAGTGCATTTGGTTTATCATACAGGTTGACTTAATTTTCAGGGATAATAACTCAGCCACTTGCATTTTCAGCTTTATAAATTTAGCGCTTAAATTTTTAACTTTTAAATTTCACTTTTAACAAACTGCCCCTAAGAGAACTTTTTCCTTCACCTTTTTTTATCTGGCCTGCAAGCTACTATACTAACTTAAGGTGAAGTAGATTGGCTTATGCGTATGCACATTTCAGTCCTCATGTTATTAAACATCTCATGAAGCTAATAAACTGCTACCAAAGTCAGATTTTTTGGAGCAACTTATGAACTTTCAATATTATCACTACAACAAAACTGCTATGTGGTGACAAAAAGGCCTACGGTGTAAAAGGAACCGTAGGTACAAGTTCTGTACACCTACGGTTATTAGTGCACCGTGGCCATTGGTGCTGCTTTAAATTGGAAGCAGAATCGCGACTCTCTCTCTCTGGGACTGAGTGAATCTCGCAGAATGAACATTTCACCATGTCTGGGTCTGCGACTCTCTCTCTCTCTCTCTCTCTCTTTGCGACTTGTCTCTCACAGCCTCACCCCCCAAACAGCAGATGGCCGATGGCAGACACCAGCTCCTCCAGTCAACTCTCTCTGTTGAGAAGAGCTCAGATCTGGAATGAGTGGCCGGAGTGGAGCCGTGCAAGGAGATGGCGAGTGGACCGACAAGGACGTCTTCTTTTGTTCAGACCTGGAAGGATCAGTGACCAGCGAGTGACGACGGCGAGGCGAGGACTCCACCGGCCAAGAACCCACTGCAGGTGACGACCGTGACCGGCGATTTAGGTATGCATTTTCAGATTGCAACCACTTCATTTCTCAGGTTCCTATCCCTCTCGCCCTCTCTCTCTATTTGTATTTTTAATTCCTGCCACTAGAGATGGTGATTCTGATAAGAGTTATACGTTTGGAATTAATGGAGTTATACTTACGCATTTCAATTCTCTTAGTTTATTTTAACTTATTCGTTGGATTGGAATTGATGGTTTACATAGACATGGTTGATTGGGTCAAAAGAAGGTGATTTGGGCAGTGGAAGTTTAAAGGAAAGTAGGAAACCAGTCAATTTTTATGGATGGATTGTTGGTTGATCTAATGTGGGATGTGCATGATTAATTGGTTCTACCATCGATCCTCAGGGGAAACGATGTTCATGTCAGGACAAGAAGTGGGATGTGCAGCAGGTTGTGGTGGAGGAGAAGTTACTGCAGAAAGAACTAGAGAAGATTGAATTCTCATTGTTGGTGTATGCATTATGCATTACTTGAATATCTACAGTAAAGGCAGTGATCAGTCATTTATAAAGATGTTCATATCACGATTTGATTTCTTTATCACTTTACTTGAATATCTACAGTTAAGGTAGTGATCAGTCATTTAAAAAGCCTGCACAAGCCCATTAAGATTACTTGAATCATGTTTACATTTGTTCTCATGCTTTGTGCATATCACTGACAAGTATTTCTTGCACATCATCTCTAACATGATGTCATAGAATTACCACTTTGCTTTGTTAGAATAGCTTTAACTCATTGTAGCAGGTTATAGCTTCAAAGTTAACGAACGTCATCTTTATAAAGTCATCAAGGGTAGAGTGTATCGCCTGTTCTAACAATAATACTCCGGTGGAGCTTTTGCCCTCTAAGAATATCTTTAAAAAGAAAACCCTTCATAGATTTTTTTAGTATGCTTTGCCTGTGTTCCCTCTTCCTCCATTCTATCTCCCTCAGCTTTGAAGTTGATAATCAAGTTTCTGTCTGTCAATAGTTTCCAAGTAGACAATGATGCTTTCTTCGTACAATGTTTCTCCATGTTCTCTATTCTGTGGATTGTATTGTTTTTTTGTTTTTAGTTCTATCTTATCCTAAAGTTTTTCTGATAAAAGATATCAGACCTATGACCGGGAGATTTAAGACAGGAACCAGATTTTCCATAAGAAGGCGGAGGGAGGGGGGAAGCTGCAGGTACATTAATATCTACGGAATATGATTGTTTTTTCAGTTTTCTGGTTTACTGGTTGAACTTGCATCACCAATGGAAACGTTCCATCCAGTTGCTAGCAAAAACGTTTTACTATCCTCTGATACTGCAATTGTCTCTCTCTCATGATGAAAGAGACAGACAAAGGTGCTACCACATTTACATATAAAATTATATTTAGCTGAAGAGATAGTATCATTTGAAACTACCTCCACCTTAGTTTGTTATTTGTTCTCTCTCTCTCTCTCTCTCTCTCTCTCTCTCTTTTAATGCCTCTAATCATGTCTGCATTTTTATGTACCAAATAGGACTATGAATTTGTAGTTACTTGTTTCCCTTGCATTAGTGGTCTCTGTGCGCGTGTATGACTAAACTATCTATTTATGATTTTAGGGGAGTTGAAGCTCTCTAAAGGTTGATCAAGATGCAATAAGGATAAGCTTTTTTCATTGAATTAAATGCATGATAGAACTTTGGAGCAAAAAGCATGCCATGGATGACTCTAAGGGAGCATTCAAAAATACCTTGTATGTTATATTCACAGGGAGAGCAAAAATTTCTTATGTACGTATGTAAAATAAAATCAATTCTTAGAATAACACCTTGAAGCAAAGGCTTCTTAGTTTATGTTAACCTCATACAAAATTGGTTTGGGTTCCTTGTGATTATTAATGTTGGTAGGTAGTGTAGTTTACAATTGCCATTAGCATCAACTTTCTTGTGTTTATTGTTTGCAGTACTTCAACTGTTGTGATAATTTGAAGGATTACTTTCTTTTGTTTCTATATCTTTTGAGTTGGATTCTGTGTGTTTGCATTTAAATGCTTTAAAATTAATGTTCCACTATGGTTAGATCTATTTATACCGAAGCTGGTGCTTGGCAGGGTACAATGATAGCATGGAAATGATTTTCGAAATATTTTTTTTGACAAATAAGGAGCTATGCCTACGGTAGTACCGTAGGCATAGGTTGGGAATAAAAATAAGAATACAGCTAAATGTTATATCTATGGTGAGGGTATGCCCGTTGGTATAGGTCCAAAGCACCCTAGGTAAAGGTCTATCCCATCGGAACTTAAGCCTACGGGCTAGTACCGTTGAGAGACTATGCCTATGGGACTACTTACTTAAGCCTACGGACCTATACGGTAGGTATAGCCGGATTTTCTTGTAGTGTATGCTACGAAGGATTTTAGCCACAAGTCTTCCTTTCAAACCATTTCTGCAGTCCAGTTGCTGCTCCTTATGCATCTATTGTTCTATACCTAATATGGGATGGACAATCTTACGTCATACTATAAGCAGTGCATTATAAGTGATTACATTTTATAGGTTATCCAGTAATAAACAACTTTTATCAATCGTTTGGTTCAATTCTCAAGCCTTTTGGCCTACCGAAAGCAATGTTTGGAGCAGCTACCTAATGGGTGTAGATGAATACGACGTGACAATGGACATGTAGAGATAAAGAGCAAAATCTGGAGTAGCTCTAATAGTGGTGCTATGTTTGCGCAATTGCGCATATGATAAGGCTGATGCCTAAGAGTCAACCATATAATGCGGTTGATGCAATTAACTTTTTCGTGGCAGATAAGTATGAAATAGAGTTTTATATGTTTGGGAACACAGCCTCAATATGCAAAAACATTATCAATTTGCCTCAATATGCAAAAAATTAATATTGCACAAGTCTTATTGCAAAATAGAAAGTACTAAAGTACTAAACAGTCCTTATTGAAATCTCAAGCCAGCTTAATCAGCATAGCACTCGTGTAGTTTACATTTTTATAAACAAAGCCTATAAAAACCAAACATCATCTTCATCAGCATCATCCTTTCTTCCACCCGCCCCCTCTGTCGCTCTCTCTCACATACACAAACATGGAAGGACCAAAAATTACCCTTCCTCATAGAAGCTCGTCCACATATATGGAAGGACCAAAGACACCCCTACAACCTCCAACTTATGGAAACCTAATTACCGTTCTTAGCATCGATGGAGGTGGAATACGAGGAATAATTCCAGGAACTATCCTCAGCTTTTTGGAGTCTGAACTTCAGGTAGTGTTTGCATCTCTTACATCTTGAAGTCTTATTATCAATTACAGACTTCAAGCTAAATTTAAAGTAGCTAGCAAGTGAAAAGTCCCGTCCCTTGTTTGCGGCAAAGGATATCACTGCTCTTTACCTTGAAAACTGTCCCGAAATCTTTCCACAACACAGATATTGAATGGTGGCACAATTGCCTTAGAGTACTTCTAACGGAATGGGTTGAACAATTTGAAACAGGATGTGTGTTGCCACATGATTCTAATAAAGTGGTTTGGTTTCTCTCACAAAAAACAAAGAAAAAGGACTTGTACCTCAAACTTCCAACCAAACTATTGAACAAGGTTATATCGACCGGACGTCCATTGGTCTCGACCACTTCTTTTCCATCTCGATGTGGATACCAATTGGGTTTCAATTTTCCACATTGAACTTCTTCAATATTTCTTTTACATATGCCTCTTGCGAGATGAAAATTCCATCATCTCTTTGATTTACCTCAATTCCAAGATAATATGACATGAAACCAATGTTAGTCATTTCAAATTCCTTGGCCATATCCTTCTTGAAATTATCAAACATCTTCATACTGTTACCTTTAGAAATTAAGTCATCGACATATAAACTGACTATCGAGATGTCACTCTTTTAATTCATCTTGACGTAGAGTGCATGCTCATGTGGGTACTTCTTAAAGCCTTTCTCTTGAAAGTACTTGTCGATGCGACTGTTCCACGCTCTTGGCACTTGCTTCAACCTATATAAGACCTTCTTCAACTTCAACACTTTGTCTTCATGGCCTTGAACAACATATCCACTGGGTTGTTCAATATATACCTCTTCATCAAGAAAACCATTAAGGAAAGTTGACTTCACGTCTATTTGATGGATCTTTCACTTGGTTAGAGTTGTTGGAGATATGAACAGTCGTATTGTTTCCATCCGAGTGGCTGAGGCAAGGATTTCATCATAATCGATTCCAGCCATTTGCTTGTATTTTTTGACAAAAAGCCTTACTTTACAACTCTCAACCTCGCCTTTGAAATTTTTCTTCACCTTGTAAACCCATTATACACCAATGGGCTTCTTCCTGATTGAAGCAGTTAGCTCTCAAGTATCATTCTTCTTAATGGCTTTGATCTCCTCATTCATGGCCTTCCTCCACTTTTCACTTCTTGATGCCTCATCAAAATCGATTGACTCAGTATCGGTAAAGAGACAGAAGATACTTTGGTTCCGATTCAAGTCATCATAAATATCCTTAAAAGGTTTCTTGCTTTGTGATCCTGTCTTGACAGAACTATCTTCTCATGATGATATTAGGCTCGATTGAATTGGAGATGCTGGACTTGAGAGAGTCACACCATCGGCTCTTCTTCTACTTCTTTTCTATTCATATTGATTAGATAGAAAACATATTTCTCCTTGTTCGATTAGTCCAGTTACATAAGCTCTTCTCATCAAAAGCCACGTCTAGACTAACTTTCATCTTCTTGCCAACAGGGTTACATAATTTATACCCTTTTGACTGTTGACTGTATCCGATGAAGATGTACTTCTCACTTTTGTCAACGAGCTTCCTCTTTTGCTAATCAAGAACATGCACATATACAATGCTTTCAAACACTTTTAAGTCATACACACTTGGCTTGAATCCATTTCAAGCCTCTTGTGGTGTTTAATTCCACTCACTCCTTGTTGGACATTGATTCGATAGATAGGCGGCACAATCCACCGCTTTAGTCCAAAGTTTCTTAGGCAAATTCTTACTCTTAATTCAACATGTTTCGCGTCATGTTCATTGTTGATCGATTCTTTCTTTCTACCACTTCGTTCTAGTGAGGTAAATATGGAATGGTAAGAGGTTGACATATGCCATTCTATTCACAGAATGCCTTGAAGTCATTAGATGTGAACTCTCTTCCTCGATCAGATCTCATCGTTTAGATATGATATCCATTCTGCTTCTCGATAAGAGCCTTAAACCTCTTGAAGGTTGAAAATAGCTCTAACTTCTGCTTGAGGAAATAAACCCAGGTTGTCCTACTATAGTCATTGATGAACAACAGAAAGTATCTGTTCATACCAAGAGTTGCTGGATCAATTGGACCATACACATCAGTGTGTATTAGCTCCAACGGTGCCTTTGCTCTCGATATTGACTCTTTTTAGAAACTCTATCGATGTTGCTTCCCTACAAGACAACCCTCGTAGAGTTGGCTTGACCGGTTTATCGATGGCAATCCCTTTACCATGTTCTTCGTCGATAGAAATTTCAGACCAAAATAGAGATATGAGCCTCAAATGCCATAACCAAGATGGGTTATCAAAACAGGCCTTCAAACATTTTGGCATATCAAGATGGATATTCATCAAGAACATGATGTTGCTCAATATAGGAATATGAGCTATCAAGATCTCTTTATCATCTCTGAGATAAAGACTCATGTCTTTGTAACATCCTGGAATTTCCGAAACGTTTGACACTCAATCGATCATATACACTAAGCAATGTTATCCTCAATTTACTCAAATAATACAAATATGTCAGAGCAACTAGATAACCCATCAACTGTCAGAGCAACTAAACCATTAATCATAATCTTAGCAAACTATCGTAGGTGAAACATCAATCTAAGTCTTATAAGTTTAAACAATAACATTTACCCACGCAGGGGTTCTAATGATCAATACCAAAATCTAATTCCTTCGCTTTCGCTTGCTCGACTCTAATCCCTATTTAGGTAACCTACTGTTGGTTGTCACCTGCGAAAAGGAAGTCAAAGGGGAGTGAGCTTTCGAGAGCCCAGTAAGGTCAATCAATGGTTTAAAAAAATAAGAAAACGATACGGACGATTTGACATTTAAACCAATAAAAAATTTTGAAAGCGGACAAACAGAGCGGTTCAAACAATCTTTCTATATACAATCAAGCAATAATTTTAAAAGGATTTTCAAAGAAAACTACAGCATTTCAATATAAACAACACAGGGATGAGTATCAACTCAGTTCCCTTAAATCGATAACCATTTTTAAAATACTTAAAATGCAATAAATATAAATTGGAAACGTTGAACATGAGCAGAACAGAAACAAGCCACCCCGGCAGTGCTCGATCGCTTTACATATGTATATGTACACTGACTAGTCCATCTAGGTACTAGTTAAACCCATCCAACAGACCATCCTTATATCGCCAACAATACTGACCATCCTTATAACTCCTAGGTTTACTAACTCATGTCAATATTCATGAAATTTAAATACAATTCAAAAGGTTTTTCGATGATTGAATTAAATAAACAGATAAGAATAACGAATTTCAAACGATCGCAATCAGGCTCAAACTAGGTTTTCATGGACAGTTTTCAAAATATCTTTTTTATCAAACATAAAATCGAATCAATTTTGTTTGTAAAACTATTCTATAAACATTTGAAAACAGAATGTCGAAATAGGGTTCGGATAGAATTCCTTACCTCGGTCCAAGCTAAGCGATGCTACCAACCTCGATCAATATTTTCTGAATAAACCTAGATTGACAATTTATTTGTTAGAACATAATTTATGTAAAATACACTATAAACCCTAACATCAACTACCCATTGTACCCACTCTCTCCAAAATCGCACACTCAAAACGGTTCTCGCACACGGCCAACCTAACCGAAAATCATATACACTCCTTAACGTGTACCGGCACTCTAAAATTTATATTATTAAATCCAAAACACTTTTATGGCTTAAATCATTAATAAAGGTCAAAATATGAATTTTCTAAATTTTTGAATTAAAATAATTTCTTTAAATACAATAAAATCTCATAAATTGCCAAAAATACTTCCAGCTGCAAACTAAGTCCCATAATTTTTATATTAACTTTGAAATATGTATAAAAATTATAAAAATATAAATAAGAAATTAAAAGGACTTAAAACTATTTTTCAAATATTCGTTTTGCTAAAATTAATGCGATATGGAAACCATAGAAAATAAACTCCAAAAATTATTAAATTCAAACTGAGTCTTATCCATATAATATAGACATAACTCTAATTTTTCCCTAAACATTTTCTGGGTTTAAAGGCTCCAAAAGAATTTTTACAATTCTATGCTTAGAGAAAATATTAAATATATAAATAGTTTCAGAAAACAATAAAATTTTGCCAAAAATCCTAATATAGGCTAAGGTATCATACTTTAAAATTTCACATGCTAACGATAAGCGTGCGCTAGTGTATGCACTTGCCGAACTTAACGTCAACCCGTTACCAAACCGTATGTCCCTTCTTTTCGCTCTGTACCCACACACTCCTGTTCACAGCATTTCCCCACACACAGAGCTGTCTCTTGGCAGCTCCACGCACACAGATATAACTACACCAACACATTCATGCCCTCCTCAACCATTTATACACATATATAAATACCCACAAGACCACACAATCACACTCTCACAAAACCATTGCACCCCAGTCACGCACCAAGCACACACACCTCACAGCACTCACTCACACACACACCCCGTCAACCAGCTCAATCTCTCCATTTTTCTTTATAGTTTCTCTATAGTACGTAAGTTATTCTAGCCAAACTCCAGTCACCACAAAACTATGCTGCTTGGATATAGAAATAAAGCCACATATTCTGATCCCGGTAACAACAGAACTCATCAAAAGCAGACACATAGCCCCTCAAGGTTCCAGGTCAGTTGCTCGACAGAAAGAAATGAGGAGTTCCTTAATCATGTCACCAGACACAGCCCCTCTAACTGGGTCTTGCCATGTCTTAAACAGATCTTGTATGAGTTCTTGCCGATGGGCTTGAGCACAAACCAACCCAGCATACTTGGTGATTTCCGGCCAATCTTGAGAAGATCCATGTAGAAAATAATGCGCTGTGGTTTTTGGCCAGTGTACTCACGGCCCCATATTCACACTAAACACACAGTAAATCCTCACGACCACATCAAATCTCACAGCTCCCTCAAACCCACACAAACATGCACACAACGGTAGCCATGCCCCCACTTCATGCACACTCATGTACTCTCTTGGCAGATCCCAAAACACACCCATAAAGACACACATACTATCCTACGCAGTATCCCCTTCTCGTGCCCCTCACACACAACCCCACTCATTTACACATCACACATACCAAACCACAGATCCACTACACCGATGCCTACTGTGTAAATATATACATACACACCCCTATAAGCACACAACCCCACGGCTAAAGCTCCAATAAAATTGAAGAAAAATCTGAGAACAATTTGCTAGAAAACTTATCGGAAAATAATGGCTATAGTCGAAAACTTCGCCGGAACCCTTCTCCTATCTCCTTCCTTTGTTATCTCTCTCTCTCTACCTCTGTCGTTCCCGAAGGTATGGAGAAAATTTGGGTCGGCTGTGGCATCTTATTGGTCTATATATATAAGCAAAGCCCTAAAAAGACACTTACTAAAAACCCCTTAAAGTTTCGTTAGTTACTAAAAAAATGTACCCACAACTTTTTATTATTACGAAATGGTCCAAATTAAATTATTTACTATAGTTTGGGTGCTCCAAAAATTTTAAGGGTTTGGTTAGGTAACCCGTTATACTAAGTGTCACTAAAAGTCACTAAATAAAAATATGAACGCTAACTAAAAGAATATTCGTCGCTAAAGGTCCCTACTTAAAATATCGACGCTAAAAAAATTATTTGCTGTTAAAATTTTTAAATAAATCTGAAAAGTATCGGGGTGTTACAGTCTTTCTTATGGATGTCATAGGTGTTCTCCAACAATTGGCCCATTCTCAAAATGTTTACCTTCATCTTTGAAATATAATAGACATTCCAGAAGAATTGATGCCTTCCATTCTTCAATTTGATCAAAAATTTGTTTTTACCTTTGACTGGGATTTTGGACATTTCTCTAAAAATGATGTTTCCGGTTACTGATTCATCGATCTTGATGAACATGTGTTTGTATCCACACATGTGATTGCTGGCACTGGTATTAAGATACCATGAACTCTCCTTCTTTTCTTTTGATCCATCATGTGACAAAAGGATTGTGTCATCACCCACCTTATTTTCTTCTACGTAGTGGGCCTTCACATTTTCTTCCTTTGGTTCATCTCGACAGTGTCGACACTCATAAAAGTAGTGTCCGTATCGATGACACGTGAAACATCCAATATCTTTCTTGTTTTGGATATGATAATAGACACCGGCCTCTTCCTTGACCGCATCCTCTCGATGGATGAAATTCTGAACTCGATTTATTATTGTTGTTCTGATTTTGTCCACCACGACCTCGACTACGACCTCTGTCTCGACCACCTAAATTCTTGTCGAAGTCGTCTTTCCTCTCGATGATATTCATCTCGACCTGAAGAGCTTGCTTGATAGGCTCTTTGTTTCTCTTTTGGACCTTGTCCTCGTTGACTTCTAATTTTCCTGAGAGCTCATCGATTGTCAAAGTGTTGATGTCGTTGGCCTCCTTGATGGCAAAAACTATATGGTCGAATTTTGGATCGAGAGATCGAAAGATCTTTTTGGCCACTTGACTATCTTCCATCTCTTCACCATTTCTCTCAACTTGGTTCATAATTGAGAGAACTCTCAAAATGAAGTAAAAAAATGTCTCGGAGTCTTTCATTTGTAAAGACTCAAATTCACCTTGAAGGCTTTAGAGCTGCACCTTTTTGACCATGTCAACGCTCTTGAAATCATCTCATGCTTTTTTTTTATGGCTGCACAATCTTCTCAAAAATTTTGTCATTGACACAAGTTAGATGAGTGAAAGAGCTTTTTGATCTTTTACTCGACCTTCATTGGCAGCCTTCTTCATGGTTTGGCTAGAACCAACCAATTTTTCTGGTTCTACATATTCTTCTTCTAGGACCTCCCATACGTCTTGACCACCAAGAAAGATTTTCATTTAGATGCTCCATCGTTCATAGTTGGCTTTGACGAGCTTCAGGAAAGGAAATGCTCCACTTGTTAGTGCATATTAGAACCTCCACTCTCGTACCACTTTGTTCCAATAAAAGAAATGCAATGAAAATACTTAAAGTATTATGGAAGAGAGGGAAGTGGAGAGGAGAAACACATGATAATATTTTTCTCTACTCAATCAACTTTTCTTTCATAAAACTCACTCACTCTTTCTTAGATTGATTCACCACACTTCTTTCTTTTATTACATTGGTAAATGACTAGGAGATGCACCTACTTATACTATTAGATAGAAAGAAATTCAAAGACTCACTCATATCCTATAGATAATTCCTTATACTTTTCAATTTTTTAGCTTCTTATTTAATCACTCATAAGTTATAAGTAACTCACATAAGCTTTCACTTTTCAGCCTCTCTTCATTGAATCAAGATTAACTCTGAACAAAGCTAATCGTTTTATAATTCCACAACCAGTTGTCCTGATAGTCGTGACTCAAGTAAGTTAATGATTTTTGCTTGACGCTCCCTGTTGTGCAACAAGGGTAAAGTGGCAGGATATGGATATTTTTTTGCTAAACAATTTTAGCGGGGAAGGACGCTTTTAAAGTCATCGTTATGAAGCAATGTGCAATTTTCATATAGTGGTGAATTTAATTTTTTAGTAGCAACCGCAATGCTGTTGATGGTTGGTGCCGATTAAACTTCTCATATTTTGAGACATCTTTAACCCGGCTATTATGATTTCCACTGAGATAAAGCAGCTAAAATTAAGGGAACCAGCTTTCCAGCCATGGGTAACCCTGGACATATTCTCCTCCCTGCCCCAAATGGCAAGAAATCAAAATCTTGCCCTTTAAAATCCACATTAGAGTTGAAAAAACGTTCAGATATGAAAGATAATGGGTCTTCCCACATGGTCGGGTCGCGCCCAATCGCTCATACATTCATGAGTACTTTTGTGTTCTTGGGGATTGTGTAGTTCATAACGTGGCAGGCCTTTAAGGCACGGTGAGGTAATAATGGTACTGGTGCATGCAATCTTAATGTCTCCTTGACATAGGCATTTAGATATGGAAGATTGCAGATGTTAGATTCTTTAATGGAGTCTCCATTGATTTCTTAAAGGAGAATCTCATATTCATAGTTGACTTTCAGTGAGATTTTAGATTGATTTTAGGATCTAAATTGATTGTTGTGTTGTATATAGAGGCATGCTTTGTTATTCTGTAAAGACACACAGAAGAATATAATTCTCCATTTCTTTATGGTATCAGAGCCATCTTTCTAGCATAGGAATTTTTTGTCAATTTCTCAGCCATGGAAGACAAGTCTGCAAGTTATGTTCATGAGGGTTTGGGGCCCGTTGTGAATGTTCAAAACATCGCAATTGACACCACATCCCCGTCATACTTGCATCCGTCTGATCATCCAGGCTTGATCTTCGTTACATAACCTCTAAGTGAAAATGGAGAGAATTATTTCACTTGGAGACGAAACATGTTGACGGCACTCCAATCCTAGAACAAGGCAGGGTTCGTGGACTGGTCGATAGCAAAAGCAGATGTTCATTTAAGGGAATTTTCAATCATGGATCCAGTGTAATGCAGTGGTCAAATTATGGATCGTCAATTTTCTTTTGAAATAATTACAAATGGGGGCAATTTTGATGAACAATTTACTCAAGGCATTGCACTTACAGTGTATGACATGAAGCGATCTATTGCTCTACTACAACAAGAAAAATCTTCCATTTCTACATACAATGTAAGTTAAAAGGTGTGTGGAATGAATTACAAAATCTTAGACCCATACCCGTATGTACTTGTGGTGCCGGAAAGAAATACAGGAAATGCAAGAAAAAGAAAAAGTCTTCGACTTTTTGATGGGATTCGACGGTGCTTATAAAACGGTGTGATCCAAATCCTGAGCATCGATCCATTGCCAGGACTTGGGAGAGCATACGCAGTGGCTACCCAAGAAGAAAAACAGCAAGTGGTCAATGTTGCGCGTGTCCCTACTGTCGAAGCCACAACTTCATTGGCCAAAGCACCACATATGCGGCATGGAGGTGACCAGAAACTGATCGGCGCGGTCAAAATTCGAGAGAAAGATGGCATGGTGGATTACACTGTACATCGATCCAATCACTCTAGAGAGAACTATTAGGAGATCATCGGATACCCACCTGGATAGAGAAGGCCCAACCCGCGAGGAGGAAATCAGCCATGGCTCCGCACAGCCGAAGGCATAACACCATCGGCGGTGATTGCCCAACCGTTTGCTGCTACAGCCGACATATTCACGACATTTCCAAATCACAGCCCTACCTATCAACCATGGTCGTGCACTGCCAGAGACACAGCACCTGCGGCTATGGTTGCGCAATAATTTGCTGCCACATCCGACGAGACTGTGTAGTTTCCAAGCTTCACACCCAGTGAAATGCAAAGACTTACTAATCTTTTGGGCCACCAATCAGGACCCACTAATGGGCTTTCTGCAAGTATGACCTCACAAAATATATCTGGTAAGCCAGACTTGTAGATTTTTGATGCGAGAGCCATGAATCATACATCATGTAAAATTGATACTATGACCGATGCTTATATATGTCCAGATATACCCCCGGTTCAAATTCCCAATGGTGATGCCATGATGGTTCATGCTTTGGGATGAGTAAATCTTTGCCGTAATTTGCATCTCGAACAAGTTTTGGGCTTGCCTAATTTTTGTTTTAAGTTATTATCAGTTAGTAAATTGACTCGAGATCTCAACTGTGTTATAATTTTTTGGATTTGAATTTTGTGTGATATAGGACTTACTATAGATGAAGCCGATTGGAGTGGGTAGACTGCGAAATGGCTTATATCATTTGGCACCAATGAGGGCAGGGAAGGCGCTTCTGTCAAAAGGACATAACACTGCAGATTTGTGGCACCGTCGTTTAGGGCATCTACCAATGAACCGTATCTTGCTGGTTTCCAACTTACATGTTACTTTTAATTCACTAAAACCTTATCTTGTGATGCTTGCTGCAAGGCTAGACAAACTAGATTGCCTTTTCCACACAGCAAGAATAAATCGATGCACAACTTTGATTTAGTACATTATGATTTATGGGGTCTATATTGCACTAAATCTCATTCTGGGTTACATTATTTCCTCATGATTGTTGATGATCATAATCGAGCCACATTGGTCTTTCTCATGAAATTCAAGTCTGAAACCAGACACTATCTCTTGATGTTTTTCAGCTGGGTTAAGACACAATTTAACACCAGAATCAAGGTTTCTAGAACTGATAACGATCTTGAATTCAGATATCGTGAACTATTAAATTATTATTTTAAGAATCGAATGGACAGAAAAACAACATGAACGGATACAACACAACAAAACAGTTTGGTGGAGCGAAAGCACAAACATCTTTTAGAGGTAGCTAGAGCTTTACGATTCCAGGCCAAACTTCTGGTCAGATTTTAGGGGGAGTGTGTACTTACTGCTACTTACTTAATCAACTGCATGCCACTTTCTATGCTACAAATCCGGACACCTTATGAAGTCTTGTTTGGTAAGGTACCGACTATAATCATTTGCACACCTTTGGATGTCTCTGTTATGGGAGCATAAATAGCAAGCAAATGATAAGTTTGCCCCTCGAAGTAAGTCTAGCATTTTTGTTGGTTATCTCAATGGGCAGAAAGAGTATAGGATTTATGATTTGGACAACAAAATGATTTACTCTTCACGAGATGTTCAGTTTTTTAAAAGCATATTTCCTTTTACTAGCACAAAAGATAATATTGCTGACCTACAAGCCTGCCACACTCCTTTTGGTTATGTGTGTATGAGTGCTGTGTACATGTGTTTGTGTGTGTGTACGGCGTGTGAGTGTATGTGTTATGTGCGTGATGAGTTGTATGAGTGTGTGTGTGTGTGTGTGTGTGTGTGTGACTAAGTGATTCGTGCTTGAGTATGTGTTTGTGTGGGTTTAATTTTAAGGTGGGTTTTTATGTATATGTGTGAATGTGGCAACAATGCAACGTGTGAATAAGTTGGTGTGTTATGCAAACGTTACAAAGAAAGGAGGAGAAGAAGGTTAAGTGAGATTGCTGGGCACTGGTAGATTGGGTGGTACCCTGTTCTTGAATAGGTGTACTACGTGTTTGCGTTTGGTTTGGCGCGTGTCAATGGATAGTGCACAGTGATTGTTAGCGTCAAATGTTTGAGTAGGGTACCCTAGGACAGATTAGAATTTCTATAATTTTATGAAATAATATGTATTTTTAATATTTTCTGTATGCTCAGATTTATAGAATTCTTTTCGAGCCTTTAAAAATCGTGAAAAGTTTTGAAAAAATTATAGCAATGTTTTTATAGTATAAATAAGTCTCAGTAAAAGTTTAGTGATTTTTAGAGTTGATTTATTATCATTACCCTATCGCATTATTTTTAGAAAAATGAATAATTTAAAAATAGTTTTAGTGCATTTTAAATTCTAATTTCAGTTTTTATAATTTTATATATACTTTATTTATGTTACAAAAAATATGGGACTTTATTTTCAGCTAAAAATAATTATGGCTATTTTATGAGCTTTCTTGTATTGAAAGTTATAATTTTAATTTGAAAATATTCAAAAATTCAAAAAATTTATATTTTGACTTTTATAATGCTTTAAACTATAAAAGTGTTTGATTAGAATTTATTGTTGATTCTGGGTTATTGTTGAGCCTCGAGGAGTGTGTTGGGTCTTCTAGTTATGTTGGTCGTGTGTGAAACCCATTTTGGGTTGCATCATTCCGAATTGAGGAGTGAGCACATTGTGAGTAGTTGATATTAGGTTTATAGTGTAGATTACTTTTTAATAAATAAATTGCCAATTTGAGTTGATTTAGAGGACTTTGATCGAGGTCGTTTAACATCGCTTAGCTCGGATCCAGGTAAGAAATTTCATTTGAACCCTATTTCATTGCTTTGATTTAAAATTCTTTATTATAATTGTTTTATTAACTTCATCAAACTTCAATTTTATGATTGATATAAAAATACTTTTGAACTGCCCACGAAACTCTAACTTGAACCTTAAAGTGATCGTTAGGAATTCTTTATTGATTCTCATATGTTTCATTAATTTGATCATCATAAAAGATTTTGAATTGTCTTTATTTCTTTTGAATATTGACATGAATTAGTAAATATGGGAGTTATAAGGATGGTGTGTATTAATTGTTGGAGTTATAAGGATGGTATGTTTGGTTGGGTAGGTAGTTCGTGTACATATGCATATGTAAAGTGTATCAGAACACTGTCGGGATAACTTTTCTATAGTGTACTATTTATGTTTAATGTTATCTATTTATATTTTTTTCTACCTAGAATGTTTTGAAATGACTATTGATTTGAAGAATTGAGTTGACACTTGTCCTATGTTTATATCGAAATGCTGTGGATTCATTTAAAAAAATCCTTTTAAAATTTATTATTTGACTTAAATGTAAAATCGTTTGAATCGTTTTGTTTTAATCCTTGATCGATCTTACTGGGCTCTTAAAAGCTCATCTGATTTGACTTCCTTTCCGTAGATGATAACTATCATTAGGTTGCCTGAGTATGGACTAGAACCGAGCGAGGGAAATTGATTTAAGTTAGTATTGCTTATTAGAACCCCTGCATGGGTGAACTTCTCTAGCTCGCTATTTAGATTTAAATTTAGTTTATCAATTATGACGGTACACTAAAAGTAGTTCATTGATTGATGGTTTAGTTGCTCTGACAGTTTGTGGTATTATTTTCATGAGGTTTAGGGCATTATTGTCTAAGTATAAATGATCGAGCAAGTGTTTAACGTTCTGGATTTCTGGGACGTTACATTAAGTCAGAAGGTTATTTTTTTTCAAAATGCCATTACTTTATTTAAGAGAAAAATGAGACTTTATGGAAAGCTAAACTTTACCCACTCTCTCCCCACCCTCCCCCTCCTCGTCACCCACCCCCACCCTCTCCCCACCCCGCTTCCCTCCCCCTTCCCCATCACCGCACCACAAAGTTCTCAACATGGGCACAAGTCAAATAGCTGTCAGACATAGAGACAAATTTAAATTTAATACATGGGCGCCAAGGATTACCATTTGAAGATACATAGAAAAATTTATGAACAGAGCCAAAGCGAGACAAATAATAGGGATTTGGGCAAGGCAGGGGCTACGATGGGGTGAGGTGGAAAGAGGGAGGGGGCGGCAACGACAGTGGGGTAGGGGGGTGTCTATGATAGTGTTTGAAATTTAGGGTTTGGAAACCCTAATTTTCAAACTCTAATTATTGAATTAGGGTTTACAAACCCCTTATTTTTCAAATTAGAGTTTGAAATCCTAATTTTCAAAATTTTAAAATTATTCAGTTTATATACAGTACAAGGGAATTATTGTCATTTTGACATCATAAAAAAATACACTTTTAGGACAGAACCCTGATAGATGGACATAAATGTTACATTTTAAAACTTAATGCCCTTGATTATAATTTCACCCTAACCTTAGGGACTTTGCTGTAATTATTCCTTTTGACAATGTGCGTGATGTGTTGCTTGAGGTTGCTCTTCCCGTTTAACTACTAGAACTTTGGTGACTGGTACCCTGTTGGCATCCTCATGTTGTTGATTCGCTTCATATAAGGCTTCAAGTACATGAGATTGTTGTGAGAAGGTCCTCGAGTTTTAGCGTTGATCGTGTTTGTTATCATATCTTGTAGTTGCAGCAAGAGGGAAGTTGTGATAATGTGTCTTGGATAAATAAAAAAAAAACAGAATGTGTGGGTGTCCCACATCGATTATTCAAAAAAGGTTACATCTTGGCCCTAAGTATATAAGTCTTGTCCCATATTGGTTATTTAGAGAAAGTCACTTCTTATCTCTAAGTATATACGTGTTGTCTTGTATTGTGTTTTAAGTACAAGAGAGAAGAGTCATTCTTTGAGAGGGTTTGTTGAGAGAGACAAAGATCTATAATCTCTATAGCCAGACATAGTGAAATCGCTCCTACCACCGTGGAGTAGGCTTTTGCCGAACCACATAAATCTTGTGTCTTGTGTGCTTCTATTTTCTGTTATTATTTTTAATTCTCTTCTTTATTACTTGGTGAGAAATCTACTATATTCTTTAACAAGTGGTATCAGAGCTGAGGTTCATGGTAGATTGAAAGACCTTCCAATGGTGCCAAATACTTTGACAAAGTATGATTCGGAGAAGTTTCATGGATTGAATGATTTTAGTTTATGAAGGATGAAGATGCGTGTTGTTCTGATTCAGCAAGGGTTGATAAAAGCTTTAAAAGGGAATCAATGGCTTCCTGAGATGATGTTTACTGATGAAAAAGAAGACATGTTGGAGAGAGTCCATAGTGCCCTGTTGCTGTGTTTAGCCAACATTATTTTGGAAAAGGTTTCTCAGGAAATGACTGTGGTTGGATTGTGGCTGGAATTAGAGAGCTTATACATGACGAAGTCTCTGAAAAAACATTTGTATTTAAAGCAACGACTGCATACTCTTTGGATGAAAGAAGGTACATTTATTAATGATAATCTTGATGAATATAACAAGGTAATATTAGACTTGCAAAATATTGATATCAAGATAAAAGATGAGGATAAAGCATTACTGTTGCTGTGTTTCTTACCGTCGTCATATGAACATCTTGTTATTACCTTATTATATGGGAAGGACAATATCTCCATGGAGGATGTTGAGGTTGTGATAAATTCTCAAGAATTAAGGAACAAGGTTTCAGAAAATAGGGGAGAAGAACGTGGTGATGGTCTGATGGCTCAAGGCCAAAGCACTGACCATGCTAGGTTTAAAAATAAAGGAAAATCGAGGTCTCAGTCAAAGGCCAGAAAATTGAAGTGCTATCATTGTCACAAGGAAGGGCATTATAGAAAGGATTGTCTTGAACGTAAAGGGAAGAAAAGGATAATTTCAAGACGGTTGATGATGGAGTAATAAAAGATAATTCTGATGGTGTGGATGTTCTCTCAGTTACTATCAGTTCCTCAGATGGAGGGTGGATTCTTGATACGAGTTGTTCTTATCATATATGTCTCAATAGGGATTGGTTTGCCACTTATCGCTCATTTATTATGGTAAAGTTCTTATGGGAAACGATGTCACCTGTAAGGTGGTTGGGATAGGTTCAATTCGGATTAGAATGCATGATGGTATTGTGAGAACATTGACTGATGTCAGGCACATTCAGAGCTGAGAGAAAATCTGATTTCTTTGGGTATGCATGACTCCGATGGTTATAGCTATCGTGCTACAAGTGGAGTTATGAGAATAATGAAGGGTGCTTTTGTTGTGATGAAGGGGTTGAAACAAAATAGTCTATATTTGTTGCAAGGTAACACAATTACAGTAGTAGCAACAACAGCTTCATATTCTGACAGTATCAAGCTTCAGCATATCATCTTAGGCATATGAATGAGAGGGGTATGGATGTGCTGAGCAAATAAGGTTTGCTTGGAAGAAAGAAAATGGGGAAGCTGATTTTTTGTGAGCATTGTGTCTTCGGGAAGCAGTGCCGGGTGAAATTCAGGGTTGTTCATACCATAAAAGGTAAGGTGGATTATATCCATTCAGATCTTTGGAGTCCTTCCATTATTCCTTCTAAGGGTGGTGGCAGATATATGTTGACCTTTCCTTTATTGATGACTTCTCAAGAAAGGTCTAGGTGTACATTTTGAAAAAGAAGAGTGATGTCGTTGTTTAATAGAAACAGTTTAATTGAAAAATAGTCCGGCAAAGAAATTAAACACTTGAGGGACTAAAAATGGCATGGAATTCTACTTGGATGAGTTTAGAGAGTTCTGTAAGAATGAAGGCATAGTGAGGCATCACACTATTAGAAAAATGCCATAGCAAAATGGGGTTGCATAATGGATGAATAGAGCTCTCCTTAAGAGGGCTTGATGTATGCTTTCAAATGTCGGGTTATCAAAAGAATTTTGGGCATAAGCTGTTAACACAACTGCATATTTGGTAAATAGGTCTCCATCAGCTGCAATTGATTGCAAGACTCCTGGAGAAATTTGGTCAAGTAAGCATGCTAATTATGAAAACTTGAGGATATTTGGTTGTCCTGCTTATGCTCATGGTAATGGTAGTGAACTTGAGCCGAGAGCAAAGAAGTGCATTTTCTTAGGCTAAAAAGGTACATGTTATGGTGTTCTGATTCTAAGTCATCCAGATTCCTAATTAGTAGAGATGTCACCTTTGATGAGTCTTCGATGCTTTTGAAGAAAAAGGAGTTGATTGATGTAGGAAAACACCACAGTGTCAGGGAGAATGTGGAGCTAGAGGTTTAAACTCCAGATTCTTTGCCTATAATTATTACAGATAAGGAAGATGGTTCTCATCCTATCGAGGAGAATGAAGAAACTTAGGAACAGCAGCATAGTATTGCCAGAAATAGATCGAGAAGAGAAATTTGACTTCCTTAGAAGTATGGATATGCGGATATGGTTGCTTATGCTCAAAGTATAGCATAAGATATTGAGGTTGAAGAGCCCGTTACATATAAAGAGGCCATCAAGAGCACATAATCAGTGCAGTGGATAGTTACTATGAGTGAGGAGATAGAATCTCTTTACACAAATCAAATGCATAAATTGGTGAAACCGCCTGTGGGCCAGAAGATTGTCGGTTGCAAATGGGTCTACAAGAAGAAGGAGGGAATTCCTGGAATGGAAGATGCAAGGTATAAAGCACGCTTGATAGCTAAGGGTTTTACTCTGAGAGAAGGCGTATTACCATAGCAAGCAACACTCTTATCAAAGACTCTTGTCACCACCCTAGTAGCTGTAGGAGAGTGAGTACACTACAAGAAATTTGCCATTTAACGACGAACACGGTTCGTCGAGGAAGGTCGCCTATTCGTCAAGAAATACATACAGTGACGAAAAAAATTTGTCACGAAGTTCATCAAAGACTCGCTGTCAAGAAATGTATTTTTCGACAAATATATGAGTTCGTCAATAAAAATCATATTTATTGACAATTTTTTACTTCGTCAAGGAATCTCTAATAGCTAACGACGAACTATTTCGTCAAAATAGTTCACTTGAATTTGTCGCTCGATGTCCAAGTTCGTCAAGAATGGGTTACTTTATCGACGAACTTGAGTTCGTCAACAAATCATTCATCATCACTATTTTTTTTCCTCGACATCTTAACTTCGTCAAGAATGGTGGCATTTGTTGACGAACTTAAGTTCGTCACAAAAACCTTGATCATCACAATTCTTCCTTGACATATTGGCCTCGTTGACAATGGTTGCATTTGTTGACGAACTTATGTTCGCCAACAAAACCTTGCTCGTCACAATTTTTTCCTTGACATCTCGACTTCGTCATTGAAACTACATTCAACGACAAAAAGGTTTGTCATCACTTGTTGCCCTTTTAACGATGAATCTTTTGGTCTTTGATGAGCATTAATCTAATGAAAAAAAATAGAAAATTTTCATTTAGCGACAAATAATAGAAAAAAGTCTTCATCTAATATATAAAACTAATGCTATCCATTCCAAAGATTTAATTGGTTACAAAGTGAGAACATAACTACGTAGAAAAAAAGCTTAACATTTATCCTGAGTACAAATTAGCATTATACAAATACACTACACATGTTGATGCAAATGCAACCATCCTAGAGGTCTGTTGCTTCATATCATGTTCGGAGATGATCCGTTTATCGCATCAGAGAACACCGCAACAAAAATAAAAATGATTGCAAGCCTGCATAAAAAATAAAGAGAGGAATAGAAGTATGTGTGTTAAGATGCTGCTCAAATAGAAATGTAAAAAGACTGCATGCATCTGAAAAATAGCTTCAGGTGGGCATCGAAATTGAGAATCGGGGAGAGAGAAGCTCAGCAAGAATGCAAGCAAAAGCTCAACACCAAAAAACATGCCTAACGCAGTGCTGAGAGCGGTATAACAACTAGCTACATGGTTAGAGAACTATTGCATGGTCATAAAGTGTGATATTTGCGATCTTCAAGCATGGGCAATCTGTCCTGGGAAACTATAGCCTAAAAGGATATACTAACACAAAGTATTAGACTTTGATACATCCTTTTTAACATACAGAACTTCTAAAGACTGGCATGCACGTAAATTATAGTTCAGGCAATTGCTCACATTTTGTCAGGCATACCAAACAGCCATGCAAACAACAATGCCAACAATCCAATTCAAGTTGACTGAAAATGATGTCATGGCTTCCATAAACCAGTCATGCATGTTCACACGTGTCTTTCTATGAAGTGGATAGTTTTAATTACCCAGATATGATGTTCTCCCAAAATCCATCCTTCAATTGAGAAACCTTAAGCTTTCTAATCCCCATAAGGATGATAAAATGGCTAACATGAGAATAACTACAAGAACTCATTAATTACTCACACTTTCTTCCTTTTTCATATTAATTGCAGCATTTGGTCTTCTGTCTTTTCTTCATAGTTTCATAGTTCATCTCCTACTACCTTCATTTACATAATAACAGGCAGGTAGCATGACTTTTTCCCCTAAATTACTGAAAATGCTACAAGAGCTAATCTCCCTAATTGGATGGATACTGAAGCTTTCACCCTAAAATGAACCAGTGTAGGCCATAGATAAAGCCCCCATAACCCATCTCTATCAGCAACCAATATGATGGATAGCTTGCCAACAAAATATGAAGTAACCACAACATATTGGTTATCTAGAATACATGATATAAAGAACTTGTCCTATACATACAGACTCCAACACTTCTAAAACAAGACCCTATAAGGTCCCAAGGACTCCAAGAGATATCAATCTGGTCAACATTAAGCAAAAGCTTAGAAAGGTAAAAGTGAGAGTTTGTCAAAATCCCTAAGAAAGGGCAGAGATTTGATTCACTGAATTTACCTTGTTTTCCATATTAGAGGGCAAGCTTGTGTCTTACCCTTACAAAACCATCATCCACTACATAGTTTACATCTCATTGCTTAACTTTTTTTGTAGGTAAACCTTTGCCATCAAGAGTCAATTATGCCAATAAAATTGCAATCAAGAATTATCATTGAATTTTTCAACTCAAAAACATATAACTGGTGCATGTGTGACAACTGACCTTCAGTAGTTTCGCAAGTGAAGTCTGGCCTGCTTGATCCTCCCTAACTGCACCAAAAAGCATAGAAGGTAAGTACACCAAGGCCTTTTACTTTAGTGGATAGGTCAGTTGGACCGCATGGTGTTGCAAGAAAGAAAACAAAACTTTCTACATTTTAACGAACAAAGCCAGAAATAGGAGGATGTTGGAAGATCCAAATAATAGTACCAACAACTGAGAGACCTTCTGCTCATCCCCCCAGCGCAGCTCTCTTTCCCAGAATGGTACCCAAACACACAGTTAAAGGTGCACGGAACTTCAAATTTTCTTTTATAATACTTTGCAGGTTTTGGACTATTTAAAAAAAAAGCATCTCGAATTTCATTATCGATAATAGAAATTGCCTACCGTATAAAATAATTTAGAAATAGTATCATGTGGCTAACCAAACCTAACACCATATAATTGGAATCAATCATGAGATTAGCTGAAGATAAAGCAGGCGACAAGAAAGTAAATGAAGATAAGGTGTCACTACTCAAGGTAGAGTTAAGAGAAATCAGTGACCGCTGCCTCAACATGAGTCTCAAATATGCGGAGGTGGAGCTCGATCAACGTGAACAACTTGTGATGAAGTTAAAGGCTGCCAATGACAAGAGGAGATGGTTTTCATAAACTTCAGTAAGAACCATACATAACTTTATTTTCTTTTGATCCCACATGTACAGACCCAGCTTACCACATTACATGTATACAATAAGACTCAATTCTTTGAGATTTTTGTAGTTCTGATACATATTTGTCAGAAGAGAGCATTAAGATAGGCAATAGATCCGACTTATTGTAGAGAGCAGGTAACTTTAAACATGTTTTATAAAGAGGGAAAAAAGTAAATTATGGCAAGCAATTCATGTCTTATTCAACCCTTTGACCCATTTATTTATGCAATTGTATTCTTAGAAGAACTCATGTCTATGACAAGAGAGTAAAATCAGAAAACAAAATTGGATAGTCAGAACATAACCTCTCCAAACTTTTTCTCCAACTTATCTAATGCTACCCTTTGACCCATTTTTTCTCACCTCTATTATTATCTTTAGTAGCTCTTTTAGCTTCTGCATATTCTTTTCATATTAACGTGATATCCATGAAGAAGATAAGACTAATGACTCAACAAACAACTACAAATAATCAAATCCATCCAAAATTAAAGGGCTACAAATAATCAAAACCATACACTACAAGAAAATTGGCCTCTAGGAGTGGCCAAAAACCGCTGCAATAGCCCACTTGACCGCTGCTAATGATAGCGGTTACAGAGCTCTTCTGTAGGTCTCGCTGCGATGGACATATGGCAGCAGTCAATGGAGTCTATAGTAGCGGTACTCCCGCTTGTACATCCGTTCTTTTATTGGCTATTGATGTCCTATACCACAGCTGGTCATAGCTTACAGTAGCGATTAGTGACCGCCTTCCTAGGCATATGGCGGCAATGTAGGCCAGCTACCGTAGCTCTTACTTTTTAAAAAAAATATATATATATTAATCCCTAGACAGACTTCTTATTTCATGTCAAAGAGATATATGCAAACTAATATAACCAAGATCTAAGTCATGTAGAACACCGACTGATAAATGATGTTTTGAACATCATAATAATTGCATTCACTAAATTAGTAGTTAACATTATACAAATCTCCAGACTAGAGTACCAAGTTTCTCAACAAAACCATTGTCCCAGAGACTGTACGAGATCCCTTGCAGATCAAATCTTGCAAGATAGGGCTTGCAAATCCAATTGCATACTGACCAACCCATTCTTGACAATGCCAAAAGAACATGAACATAGAGAATGCAATACCTTTAAGAACATAGAATGAAACTGTAAGTAGAAAAGTAAATGACTGATGTACACACCTTGAAGCATCATCTGCAACTTTCATTCTGAAACCCAAAATTGCGACCATCTCTCTATAATATCCTAAGAACGGATAAAGTCACAAATTTGGAGTTATGAAAAGACACAAATGAGAAGGATATTTGGTTTTTAAATTTCTTTGCTTAAATTTGCTTGTTCTTTATGCCAAAACAAAGGCTCGTGGATAGTAAAGGTATTTGGTGTTTCGGCATGAATACTAGAACATGGTGTAAAGAGCAAGCCACATACAAATCTTTGAGACCTAAAAATCAAGAGTGTAATAAACTACTTTTGTCAACAAGTACAAGCATGGGTGTAATCCTTCCAATTCAGACACTTACAAAGCAACTCATCCATCTGAGAAGAAAACTTAACAACTGACTTAAACAAATTCACAAGAAAGCGACGACACAATTAGTGACACAAGGGAAAGTACATGCCTTCATGCCTTCCCAGTACAACAGCCAGCTTCATTTCCTTTTTTCCCCAGCCACATGTTCTTGGCATCAGTTGCTATCTTCTAATGCTATAGTCAGTCATGCCTACAAAGTTCTTGAAAAGTACTAATCGAATTGCTTGAACCGATAAAATACTCTCACAAGCGGTAAACTGCTCCTACAAGAGCATTGTGAAACACTTTTAATGCATCATATCATGCATAGATCTGGAAATATGTTTTAGTGACTGCTTCAACTCATAAATTGGTAAAAAAAAATGTAACTTAAGAAGTCACAACCGAGACATTGGATGTAAAGTTCGCAACATGTTCAATTGTCTAAAAAGGGCAATATACTTATGTATAAAAGAAGTGCAGCTAAGGGCATTATTACTTATGTATAAAAGAAGTGCAACTAAGGGCATTATTACTTATGTATAAAAGAGCTCTAGCTTGGGTAAATTTCACAAAACCTACTCAAAAATCATACACCTTCGCAGGCATCTGATATGGCTTATTTCCCGTCAACTTTAAGGAAATCAACTTGGCCAAAAAGGGCTAGATTCTGCTAGTTGCTTTACATGTCCTTGTGCCTTACACGCATTTTTGAAGCTGCCGATTTTAGATTATCCATACTTGATCATACACTTGAAGAAATAGTTTTATCTATCAATTTGAAATCTTTTTCCATCATATTCAACTAGCTTGTGCTCCTGCATTAGTTTGAGTTGAACTTAGAATAACGCCAGCAACCCCACATATCCATATATGAAAATTGGTCAGGTTTATTGCAAGAACACACTTGCAAACACCCGAAAGCCGTAATTAACGGGAGATCTTTTGATATGTATATTGTTTCATCAGAGAATGAAGAGCAAAGAAGCAATTTCTCTGCTGAATCATGAGGGCAACTATGAACCCCAAGTGTGGAACAAAGAAAAAGATAAACAATTCCAACGCTTACGCTAGGTCACACCTGTCTAGGCATGGGTAGCAATATTCCAAGACTAAAGAAACTAGGTATTCAGTTAAAGGTGGATAGATAATCCCTAACACAAAATGCCTAGTGTGATACTACCAGTAGAAGAACAGAAGACACCTGCACATAGTTCACATTACAAGCAACAGCATAATGTTGCACTTACTTGACTGTAATATCTTGCAAGAATGAGGTTTCTTGATTAGAGAGGTTAAACTAGGAAAGGCCATCTGACTATCTTTTCCAAAAGTCCACATTAGATGTTGATGTTTCATTGAATTTGAAAATCAAAGGGAGCCCACTACAATAAGAAAAAGGATTAGAAGAATGAAGCTAGAGAGCTATATCCTCAGAGATGCAAATACGTGTAGAAGTGATAAAAAGTTTCACATACTAACCCATTTTGCATAGTAATCTGAAAGTTTCATGGCTTGCTCACTTCTTTTATTGAATCATAAACTGGTTTAATTACATCATGGGCAACTTCGACTTTTTAGTAAAAATGCATAAACCATAAAAAATCTAATAACTCGTAATAAGAAATGTTAGAAACTACCTCTGTAAGGACTTTAATGATAGCTTCATGGTTCTCTCAATTGAAAATCCTAATTTGCAAAAAACAATCAAATACCAGCAATCACTCGTAACTAGTAGTCAGCCATGTTGATCAAATGTTCCTTTGAAAAAAATCAAATTTTGAGAATCTAATTGTATTAATTGCACAGTCAAGTAATTGACTAAGAAATTACTTAGCGCATAAATATATAATGTTCAAAGTAAGAAGGAGAAGCAAAGGTGTTGAAAATCAATGATGGAAAACTGTAGATAGGGATCAATTAGATTGATATAATGGTTTCAGTTGAACTGCATATGTGAAAATATGAGTCAAATAGACTTGTATTGGGCGGAATGTGGCAGATCCGGTGTTGCGATGCGATGGTGACGACAATACTTACCTGAAAAACATGAAGCTATCAACTAGGTTTGGGGCAACAATGGTAGAGGACAAGGGACGTGTGTGTCTAGAGAGAGAGAGAGAGAGAAGGGGGCCGTAATTAACCGTGGAAGCGGTCATTTTAGTCTGCTGGCATTGAGCGCTACTGGTGCTAATTAAAACCCCTAAATTTTAAAGCCTAATCTAAAGAAAGTATACAATCAACTATCAATTGAGTCATATCTATTCTAGAACTACAAAATTGAACAATCAAATTAAACTATTGAAGCATCAATTTGAAGAATAGAACTTGCCTGGGTTGATTGCAGATTTACGGGGGTCATAGAGAATTGAAGATATCGTCGCCTAATAGAGGGATATTGGCTGGTGAAGCCTTCGCTGGTCACCCGCCTCTGTCGCCGGTCACCCGCCTCCGTCGCCGGTCACTCGCCGGTCTTGCCTTGGATCTGAAACAAGAAGGAAGAACTGAAGACCTTCTTCAGGTCGGTCTTTTCTTGGGCTGTCTTGATTTGAGGGAGAAAGAGAAAGCCCCTGTCGCCATCTGGCCATCGCCCATTGGCTAGGAAAGACGCGAGAGTGAGAGTGAGAGTGAGAGTGGAGAAGTCGCATAGCAGAGAGAGAGAGGCAGTATAAAGAATTCTTTTTGTCAAAGTTCAGGATGAGAGAGTGAGAGAGAGAGAGAAATACAGTGAGATAGAAAGGAAGCGCGGAAAGGAGAGCTTTTTTTTCAGCTTTCTTGACCGACTGTATTCGTCGCTAATCGTGAAAAGTAAGTTCAAACATGCGCCAAAAATTCTTTTCTCTCCCGAGCCACTTCTCGTCAAACATTTTTTTGACGAATTTCTAAATTCGTCGATAAAAATTATGATTTATTGACGAATAAATACATTCGTCAAGAAATATTGAAGTATTATTGACGAACTCAATATTCGTCAACGTTCATATACATTTGTTGACGAACCCAAGTTCGTCGAGGATTTATTTGTCGCTAAATGACAAATTTCTTGTAGTGGTAGTAGCAAGAACACTGGCAGTGGGAGGCTTGGATGGAGTAGCACCCTTACTTCTTGTCATTTCCCTATTAGGAGGAAAGCTATCGAGAACACATATTCTGGAACTGACAGACTTGGCTGGAGTTATAGCCTTGCTTCTTGTCACTACCCTAGTAGGAGAAGAGCTATCAAGAACACTAGCACTGGAACTTGTATATTTGGATGGAGTTGAAGCCTGGCTTCTTGTCACTAACCTAGCAGAAGTAGCAAGAGGTGTAGGGATTGTAGGAGTAACAGCAGCAGGAACACTGGCACTAGCAGACTTGGATGGAGTAGCATCTTGGCACCCTATAGCCACAGCTAATCTTGCATTTGCTTTTTTCCTCTCAAGTATGACATTCATTAATGCTGCAGAGTCTTGGCCAGTCACCTTTACAACCATCTCTTCACTATGTTGTTCTTGAGAAACCACATCATTTGTATTTACTTGATCATTTCATACTCCCGTCTTCTGTGCTCTTGCATTTTTCATCTTCTGTGTAATCAAGGTCTTCCTCCTGGAAGTTTTCTTCTCTGTTCTTTCACTGCCATCCACATTCATAGTACTTGGGCTTTGATTTGTATTAACCTGTTTAAAGATGCCAAAATACATGGAAAGTTACCATACTGTAAACAAATTGGACAAGGCAATAGTCATTGACCTAAGAAAAACAAACTTACAGATAAATCTCGAGTTCTTCCTTCATGCCTTTGACCTGCATCAACATCTGTTTGAAAGGCAGTTGCATCACCCACAGTTGTTTTAGCCACATAAGCTGTTGTTTCATTTCTCTTGATCTATTTATAGATACCAAAGTACATGTGAAGTTAACATATTGCATTGTTGTTGTATCAACACATATGTGAAGTTAACATATTGTAAAATATACTCACATGTAACTTCTTTGGCCTTCCTGCTTGTCTTTGTCTTGCATCAATACATATGGCAAGTACATTTTCCACAATTGACTCAGCCAGAGTAGTTGCTTTTTGGGGCAACTTCCCTGTCCCTTGCATGTTATTTGGTTGTGGCCATACTTCCCACATTTACCGCAAGTCATTCTCAGTCTCTTTCTACTTAGCATAGTAGCATCTTTATGGTCATCTTCATCCCTTTTCTTAACCTTTCTTGGCCTTCTTGGACGAGTATGATGAATTGGGGGAAGAAGTTCAGACTTACCACTAGACTCCCAAAGGTCTGGACCATTGATTGGGTGGATGAGGTTTTCATATGTATTAATCTGAGTCTCTCTTTTTGTAACAATCATGCACCCATTCCTCTGGTGTCATCACATTGCTTCTGCCATTTGCCTCATCAGAGTATATGGCAAAAATAGCATGAGGGCAAGGGATGCCACTAAGGTCCCATCTTCTACATGTGCAAGTCCTATCTCTCAAATTCACAACATACTAAGATTAAAGGGACATCTAAGCTGGTACTCATATCCCCCATTCTAGGTGCCAATACACTTATTTGACCTAGCCTTGTTCTTCTCAACACTTCTTGAATATGAGGTGTATTCCTCCCATTATGTTTCTTCACCTCATTTCTTTTCTTGTACATTATTTTCATTAGAAGAACTCTAATCCCTTCAAGCATGGTCAAAATAGGTTTATCCCTAGTTTCCAAAATTAAGTTATTGAATTGCTCATAGTAATTATTCAATAGCTTATCACATTTAGGGAAAGTAGAAAAATGAGCCCTGCTCTAGTGTTAGGGGCTTACTTTCATTAGCCATTGATAAGCTGCTGAGTCATCCTTTTTCAAGTTCTCCATTATTCTACAAAAGTAGCTCATTATAGATGCTTTGCTTGCATTTTGTATATAATCTTTCAAAGTCCCTTGAACAACTTGCTATAATTTTAGTACATGTGCAACAAGCAAAATATGTGCTCAGCATCTGAAAATACATCTTGCATTGCTGGACCCAAACCCTTCATTTTAACATTTTTCCAAATTAAAATTGGATCACACTAATAGTTCATGAGAATCATAATCAAGATATAAGGTTTTTTGTAATTTACCTTTTGCCTATCTGAAATGAATGTCCACTCATGCTGATTTTGATTCCCAATGCCAATATCCCTCCCAAGCAGTCCCAAAAACCATGTCCATGAACTTTTATTCTCTGCCTCCACTACTACATATGCAATTGGGAACATGCAATTTTCTGCATCTATCCCAAAAGCAGATAATAACTGTGAGGGGAAAGGACCCTTCAGAAAACACCCATCAAATACAATGAATGGCCTGCAATGTTTGAACCCTGCCTTGCATGCCCCTAGACAAACATACAACCTCTGAAACCTATACTGATTTTCACCCTCTTCTATCTTTTTAACCACCATTGTAGTATCTGGATTGGTTCTACAAACCTCATTACACTAATCCCATATTCTTCCGTACTGCTCCAAATGGCTCCCATTGATCTTATCTAATGCCTTCCTTTTAGCCCTGTAAGCCTGATGTTTGCTTACACCAAGTGTGAACTCATTTCTGGCAACATCTTTCAAAGCAGGCATTGGCATACTTGGGTTTGACCTAATCCTCTCCATGTAAGTCTTTGACAGCCACTTATAAGTGGCCCTCCTATGGTAATAAACGGTAGGGCAATCATGGTCTTTAAAATATGTTTTAACTTTCCATGTTGTGGACCACTGCCTCTTGGACCTATACAATGTCCACTTCTAATGCATATCGCCCTCACCCTAACCTTATCATTTTTTACAAACTCTATCTCTCTCCTCTTCCTTATGGCATACTCTTTAATTGCCTCCTTGAATTCTTCCCTACTAGCAAACAGCATCCTCACTTGAAACTCTGAATCTTTCATGTCTCTGTCAGGCATAAATTATGCTTACCTAACCTTTCTAGCTTCTTCATCAGAGTCATATGGAAGATTCCTTAACTCATCTAACAATTTATAATACTCACTCTTTACCTCATTTGTGCCTCAATCACCCTAGGTCAAGAACTGTGTCAATCATCTTTTGCTTAACTATGTTTTTCTGTGCAGCACTAACCAATTCAACAGTTGAACCCATGTTTCCATCATTGGGTATGTCTTCCTTACTAAAGTCATAATCACTGTCCTTAAAGTGGCCATATCCTACATCAGCCTCATTATCAACTTGACTACCATCTTCACTGTCATCTTCATCACCATCTCCAGTCAAATCTTCATCACCATCTTCACTGCCATCTTCACCACTATCTTCATCCCCATCTTCATCACTATATGACCTACCATCTTCATCACCATCTTCACTGCCATCATTATTACCATCTAACCTACCATCTACACCAGTTACCTTACCTGTTTGCTGAGTTTCAGGTACAGTTTCCCTCAAAGGGCCAACTTGTTCTTTTCCCATAACTCGACTTTGAGTACCATCAAACAGCCGTTCCAACTAACTACCATTTACATCCATCACATCCTGTGATACCAAAACCCCCTCCTCATCTGTCATCCCCACTAATGTAAGCTCATCAATATTATCACCAATTAATGTTTCTCCTAGTTCCATGTATACCTCTATCACAGTATTAGAACCAACAACACCATCATATCTCTAACATCAGCATTATTCTTTAACTTTCTCAACCCCTCATCTAAAGCCATACCAGGTACTCTATTATGGAAATAAAATTTTTCCTCATAACCCTCTACTTCTACCATTGTAGCAACCTCTTGTACTGAAAATAAATCACTATGACACGTCATAGTTGTCTACAACCCCACCCACATATTCTATTGTCTCGACATCACAAAGTGTCTCCCATGGTACAATTCAAGAGTAAAATAATTAGACCCATTCACTGCACAAACAATTAACATATGCTTAATTTAATCAGATGCAATTCACACTACAAACAACACACTGACCATATAATATACATTATTCAATTTCCATGAAAAAAAATATAGAACTACATTAGTATATTCAAATTGGTATATAAAAATAAAATTCAACAACAGACAACATCACTTATCATAGTCAAAGCAATTTTGTAGTCAATATTGGAATATACGTATAGAACAAAAAACCTAAAAAGCAACAATGTCCCATATATCAATACAAACCAACAATGTCACATGATTAAAGCAATAAAGCACCAAAAGTCTGAACAACATACCGTACATCGCAGCATTGCCGAGATTGACGCCCCTTTCCCGCTTTTGCCAAGTCATGTTGCTTCGATTTTGATACTTATGGAATCGCGATCAAACAAAAAACCTAAAACAATTGACCAAACTCAATTCAGTTAATAATATCCCTAATTAACCCCTAATTGATACTTAAGTCCATAATCAAATAGTAATTGATCAACAAATGAGTCCCTAATTCATACCTAATCTCTTGCTCTTACTCACCAATGTTCAACTCCCTCTCTGCTTTGACAATATTTACTATAGGACTAATTTTGGAGGGAAATCGAGGAGGCGTAGGTGAAAGGACGAAAATACCCCCAACAAGAGTCACATTAACGGCTAAAAATAGACGGTCGTGTTAAAATGGACTTCAGTGAGTAAATTTTAAAAGTATGGGGACTGATCTTACCATTTTTAAAATACAGGTACACGTGAGAATGGAGAAAAGTTTAGGGACCATATGTGCTATTACCTCTATTCAAAAAAAAATTCTTAATTGGTTTGCTAATGCTAGGACCTAAAATGTCGTCATTTTTTAATCCTTTTTTGGTCTAAAGATATATATGTCCAAATCTTATTATCAAGTTAACATTAAAGAAATTACACCAAACTCTTCTTTTTTTGTTGAAATGTCATTCATATGCTAAAGAACAACATGCAATGTACATCATTTACGGTAGAAGATGATAATAATTGATGGAATTAAATTGAAGATAAATTTGTTCATAGGCCCTTCTCCTTTTATCCGGGCTTGAGATCAGCTGCTTGTAAAGAAGTAGTGTGTGTGTGTGTGTGTGTATGTCTATATATCTATATATATATATATATATATATTTACACACACACATATATATATATTTGTGAAAAAAATTATTCTAAAAACTTGAGGAAAGGAAAATAAAAAGAAATTAGCTAATCATCTGGAAGTATTTCAACGTCCGAGTCGCTACTCCTCTTAACATCAATCGGTTTATCTTGCTCGCGGTATTTTGCATCAAGATAATCCTTTCAATATACACATAGCTCGAGCAACTCAGAGTTAAGACGACTCCTCTTATAATCCAAAACCCTCCCGCTCGCTGAAAATGCAGACTCTGAAGCAACCGTGAAGGCTTGCACCAGCAGTACATCCCGTGCAATTTTGAATAAAGTTTTATACATGTTTTTATTTTGTTTATAAACCAATCTCTTTTAATGATATTGGTTTATATGCTAATACTAAAGTTAACAAAGTAAAATTAACATGTTCTTGCATTGATAGAGCAAAATAATGATTAGTATTAGCATATAAACCAATCTCATTAAAAGAGAAAAAAGTAGACGAACCTGCCGATTAGAACTACCTTCACCTGGTAGTTGTCTTGCTACTAGATGTTCAAAACCTTAAGGTATGGCGCATAATACACTTCACCACTGGATTCTAAAGCTCGTCCGCACACTTCACCACTGGATTCACCACTGGGTTGAATAGATCCTCAAATATCTTGCTCACTTTCGTTAGAAGTCTGGTTGTGTCCGCTTCTGTGTAGGTCATTAGTGTTGCAATCTCTTGTATCGAGACGTTCATGCCATGCAACTTTAACCTACGATCCAAACAAGTAGCCATAACAAAAATAATAGGCAGTTTCTTCCTATATTTATTAAACTTTTTGTCCATCTCTTTTACTATTTGCTGAAAAAATCCTACATATATTCATTTTGTTAACAGTGTAGCCATCTTGATAATTTCTATTACAGTGATAGGAGAGGTAGGATAGTACGTACCAGACAATATATTGATAGACGTGTAAAATACTTCTAAAAATTCAGATAGGTGTGTAGCCATGCATCATTCCGTGGGAGTTGTCAAGCCGTTTGGGACCGCGGTTAATAAGAAATGCGTATACACTTCTTTGTATGCCAGAATATGTAAAAGCATATGATATATAGAGTTCCACCTATGGACCACATCTGTAAGTTGTCTCCTGCGAGGCATATTATATTGAACACACAACGCTTTAAATTGTTGTCTCCTGCAAGGCATATTATATTGAACACACAACGCTTTAAATTGTTGTGTTCTTAGATCCAAACTATTAATAAACGCCGTCATACCACTCATTTTGAGAAGAATATCTCCTGCAGCAGCTAAACCATCTTGAACAATTAAATAAATTATATGAAAAACACAAGGAACATGAAATAATTCACCAGCAAGTACAGGTTGAAGACGCTCCTTTAAAGCTGCAATAGCAGCTTCATTGTTAGTATAGCATTATCAAAACTAATACTCATAATCTTATTCTTTAATTTAAACGTGGTACATGTATTAATTATAATAGTAGCTACATTAATTGCATCATGTGGAAAAGGAAAGAGTTCGAAAGCGATGATTCTCTTATTCATAGTCCAATCAACATCAATCCAATGAGCCATCACATAAGCATAATTAACAAAAGCAAATAGAGATTGCCAAATATCAGAAATAAGACTAACTCTACAATCAAAATGATTGAAATAATCAATCAAGCACGTTTTAGCAGCATTATATTGCCGGAGTGCATCGGATCTAGTAGTGTTTCTATGAACCTTTTTGTACAAAAGTTGCACGTCAGTGTTCATATATCTAGATTGCTTAGCATTATCGACAAAACTAAAGGCTTGTTCATCGTGAATAATAAATTCAGCGAGACCGTCTCTTTGCTCTCATTGATTATAAATAAATAACTTACCGTCAAAAGATAATTGCGTTTGTCTAGGTTCGTCGTGGCCTTGTCGAGGTGCACACAGAGGGTAATGTCTGTTAAGATGTCCATTACCACTATCAGAAGAAAATAATTTAGCACAGTACTTACATCGAGCTTTTCGGACGTCGTCTACCATAATTTCATTGAAATGATTCCAACACTCGACTTTCTTTTTTTCGCCTTTTGGACTTTTGGCTCACTACTGGAACGATTGCTCGGCCCTTTTCCACCATGACTACTCATAAGGTCACTACAAGAAAAAAAAAGTTTTTAGCGATGGGAAGATCCGTCGCTAAACATTTTTAGAGACGAACGACCTGTGGCTAAAAGTCCCTCGCCTAAAATCCCGTTGCTAAAAGTTTTTAAAAATCTGTTAACTAAATTGGACTTTCATCTACAGACTTTTTTATACATTGGCGACGGAACTTCCGTCGCTAAATGAATTTTTTTGTATATTATTTTTTTTTAAATAATTTATTACGTTAAATATTTAGCAACGGAATTCGTTACCTTTTAGCAAAGGAATTTTGGTCACTATAAGTTAACCTTTAGAGATGAATTTATTCCGTCGTTAAAACTCTTTAGCAACAGAATAAATCTATCGCTAAAAGTCAAACTATTTTAAATTTTTTTAATGCCAAAGCATGTAATCACAAATTCAAGTTCTCAACAAGACACAATCTAGCAAATGCACATTAGGGTTAAAAAATTACTGATCCATCAGCAATTATTTAACCCTAAAACAAACACAATATACAACTATATAACTATAAAAATGTAAACTATAATCGAAAAATAAAATGTACATATGGTTCAGGAGTGCACGGGAGTCGGATACAATAGAGTAGGGGAGGGGAGGTGAGTACAAACCGGGAGGGCACGAGAGGGGGCTCAAGGGTTGCTGAGTCCCGGATCTGGCTTGGCATGTCCAGCAGTAGTGCCCTGCATGTAAAGTCACGGACGTATTATTCTCGACAGCAATCGTAATTTCAAGTGTTTAGTAAACGTATATAGTGTTTGTACCTGATCTTGTGCCCTGATCCTGAACCCCTTCGTAGCAATGCAGCGGATCTCGTCCTCTTCTAACGTTCGCTGCGCAGTTGGTGCCTGTGTCTGTGGAGGGGCAGCGGGGGGTGGGGATGCTCATATCACAACACGTACAGTCATGCTAGGCAGGCTGGTATGCAGCCTTTGAGTCTATTGACGACCTCCAGTGTATCCGAACATCGCTTTAATGCCCCAGTACTCGTACCTGTACTTATGGATGCTGATGGCTCTCCGGACTGCTGCTTGAACCCCCTAATCTGTTCATACAAGGCCTGCAAAACAATGATTCAAAGATTTGAAAACATTAACGCAACAAACATTGAAAACAAAGAATTTTTTTTAACAAATTAAACAAATTTACTTGAACGTACATCGATCTATAGGGAAATATTTGAAACATAGTCCCCCGTCCAGTGCTTATCATCCTTATCCTTCTTCCTTATGTGCGCCTGACTATACGTCTGAGCTATGACCTCATCCTTCTCCAGGTCCAGGTGCTCAACCACATTTTTATGTCGGATGACATCGTGTGCCACCGACCCCCTTTGTCCGTCGGATCTTGCTCATGTCTGTTCTCAGCCCCACTCCTACTCTTAGCCTCTCAACCTGGATAAGTACTCCACCAATCAACCATCTGCCCCCATATAGAAGGAGATATCCAATGTGAGGGATATTTCGTCCGGTCCCATGCGTCGTGCAGCCATCGACGGTAATTCTTGCCAAATAGGCAAAAAAGTCAAACTTTTTAATATCATTTATTAATATTGAAAAATCCATTAGTATAGTTATCCTGATATTTGTACATCTTCTAAAGCTAGAAAATCAATTATACAACTTTAAAAACTCTATAAAATATACATATATATATATATATATATATATATATATATATATATATATTAACGTATTAGGCTTTGATTTTTACTATTAACATCACAAAAATACTTTAATAAAATAAAGAAAACCACTTGACAATCATGTATGAAACTAAAGATTATACTCCCCAATTAAATTTTTTTTTTAATTTTTTTTAAAATACAACGAAATACCAAATAGATGTTTATTTAAGAAATTAGTTTCCTTTTAAAATGAGAATCATATACACCTAACAAATGCAAGTAAAAGGAATTACACCTTATTTGACCTAATATTCAAAAAAATTAAAATGCCAAAATACAAATTCACTTTCATTAATTAATTTTTAGTAAGATTACCTCAATCTTTCAACTTGAAATCATATACTCCTTTTAAATGAAAAAAAAAATCAAATATAAGTATCGAGTCATAAGCACCGTGAGTCATTAGTAAAATAACTAATAAGATTTAATTTGATTATTCGCACTTCAAAAGACTCTAACCAATAAATAATATAAAAACATGAGAGACAAAATCATATATTGAAATAAATGTTATATCTCATAAGTTGGAGTTTTTTTTATTCTATACTTAATTAATAAACTATGTTATTGGTATTTAATATGACTTTTATCTCATAAAGTAGTCAACATGATAAGAACCAAAACTCTAAAGAGCAAAAGCTAAGTAGAGATAAAATGTTTTGTACTTTTACTTACGCTTTAGAAAAACTCCAAATAAGAAAGAATATAAAAACATGAGAGACAAAAACTATATATTGAAATAAATGTCGAAGCTTATACAAGGACTTAATATAATTACTAGACTTTAAACAAACTTTCAATATGAAAATTATTAGTAATCGTTAAAATGAACGTTGTAACTAAAAATTCCAGATGTAAAATTACTTCGTACTCTTAATCATTAAATTCCAGTAATATTAGCATTACTAGAACCACCTCAGTATATTATAAAATTAGAACTTAATCAACAATCTACTAAGTAAAAAGATAAAGTAGTGAATATATATTTTAAATCTACGCCATTACAGTCCTTTCTATCACGATCGATATGATAAACTAGATGTGAACAAAGTTCTTATCCATTTGGCATATATTACTCAATATGTTAGTTTCATAAAAATTACTAAAAATTGTATGATCATTCTTTTGATATTATCCTTAACTATCCAGCGTAACAGTATGGTATTTTAGAAAGATAAGAAATGTGGAATCAATCTGGTAGTTACTATTTTGGAACATTTTCACTTTTATGCTTTTTTGAGTTCCTTTTGATTATGATGATACTTTTATGTGAAATGCATCAACCTGACATATTGTTAATTTGATGATTCACTTCACGCAAATTCAAATAAAAGCTTATTAAAAAAATTCATTCAACAATCGCCCCACCCCCCTCACTCCCAATTTTAATGTGTCTCGCTACCCAGAAGAATTTGGGGGCCGGGGGGTTGAGGTCATTTCAGTTTTAGGTCTAGGACGAATAGGTTCAAGAGATGAGAGAATTGAGGATACCCACCATGTAACACCCCGATAAATTTTTTGAAGGTATTTAAAATTATTAGCAGCAAATATCTTTTTTCTTAGCGCCGATATTTTTCTAACAACTTTTAACTGCGAATTAAATGTTTAGTAATTAGCGAGTCTGAAATTTTTATGGGTAAACTTTTAGCGATAATATTCTTACTTAATGTCGAAATATATATTCTATAAAATTCTTACTTAGCAACAATATTCTATAAAATTTTTAAATTGCCCATGAAACCCTAAATTGAGCTTTATTGCGATCGTTTGGAATTCTATTTCATCTCATCTTAGAATCTATTATTCATTTGATATGTTTATTGATTGCTGATCGTAAAGCATTCCTGAATTCTATTTATTACTTCTCAATATTGACATGAGTTAGTAACTTGGGAGCCATAAGGATGATCAGTATTGTTGGCATTATAAGGATGGTCTGTTGGATGGATTTAACTAGTACCTAGATGGACTAGTCAGTGTACATATGTATATGTAAAGCGATCGAGCACTGCCGGGGGGGCTTTGCTTCTGTACTGCTCATGTTCAACGTTTCCTATTTATGTTTATTGCACTTTAAGTGTTTTAAAAATGGTTATTTATTTAAGGGAAATGAGTTGATACTCCTCCCTATGTTTACATTGAAATGCTATGGGATTCTTTGAGAACCCTTTTAAAATTGTCGTTTGATTGTATATAGAAAAATCATTTTTAATCGTTCTGTTCTCCATTTAAAGGTTGTTATTTGGTTTAAATATAAAATCGTCCAGATCATTTTCATTGTTTTTAAGTCTTTGATCGACCTTACTAGGCTCTCAAAAGCTCACTCTCCTTTGACTTCCTTTCCGTAGGTGACAGCCAGCATTAGGTTGAAGTTGCCTGTGTTGATTAGAGCCGAGCGTAAGAAGACATTTGATCTTAGTATTAATCATTAGAGTCCCTGTGTGAGTGAATGTTATTGTTTAAATTTGTAGAACCTAATTTGATATTTCACCCACGATAGTTTACTATGATTTAAAAAAAATAATGGTTTAGTTGCTCTAACAGTTGATAGATTATTTATTGAGGATAAGATTAAGGATATTCTATTTTAGTGTAAGTGATTGATTGAGCGATAACGTTCCGAAAAATTCTGAGATGTTACACGTTGTCTAGACTGTGATGGATAGGGATATAATTGCACAAGGTTACAAAATTCTTATACTTTATATTTGATTTGTAGATTATTCATTAAGTTCTAAGCTTCGAGTATATTAAGGTGATTATAGAAGTTGGTGAAGTTAGAATATCATATATATATATATAACATTTTTTTGTAAATTACCCTATATATACATGAATTAAAACATAATAAATTAAAAAATTAGTCCCAGTCATTTGTATTGGAAAGGAAAAATCTTAAAAAAGGTGCATGAACTATACAATTAGTAATTTATTGTGTAGACATAAATAGGCAACTAAAAATAGACATTGCAACTAAAATAGAAGCACGTGAAGTAAGTTTAATTCATTTCAGATAATGAATTTTTTTTACCTACCGCCCATAAAAATTCCTACAACCCTCTATACAAAACAATTAATGATCGATAAATATGCTTAGTGCCATTTTTGTTGACACCATAATTGACAATTTCTAAAAGTACTTTTTTAAATTCACTAAATAAGTTCCACTAAAAGTATACAACAACCATTCAGTTTCATTGTATGGGAAATCGTAGGCATCTTCCTATGACCTGGGTAGTAGCAAAAAATTTCTTAGATAACCATCATTCTAAAATATAGAATTAACCCTATAAAAGAAATGGCCTGGTATTATGGTGATAATCCCTAGTTAAATTGTTTCACTTTAAGATCATGTTCAACAATTTTTGGATGTGTCGTTTTGATCTATTTCTAAGATTTTCTAAAGTAATCAATTTAAAAATGCGTTATAATTGATTATTTGTGTTGAGCATTCAAAAGAGTAGATGGTTTTTACTTTAGACTTTGAGTTACTATATTAAAATAATTTGTGAAGTAAGTTACTATTTTGGCATTTCAAATATATCTAAAAATAAAGTCATATTTGTTTCGTATATTGATTATATTAAAAGATATTAAATATTAATCTTTATTTTTTATACATGTTCTTCGTACTTTATATTTGTGAGATTCTATTTTGTTATTTTAATGTGCACTTAAGGTATTAACAGTCAAAATTAAGGCGTAATATGTAAGTATATTCATTAACTAGTGTTTTAAAAACTTTAGAGTTAGTTTCCTAGTTTTAAAGGTTTACAAAAATTGGCCCAATAATATCCACAATTTTTTAACGATAAGTTATAATACGTAATAGATAAGTTGGGATGAAAAAAAATGACAAAAACAAATAGGATGACATATCAAATAAGTAAGAGGGGTAAAAAGAAAAAAACTGCTGAAAAAACTAATGTATTTAAAAGTTTAATATTATACAATTAAAATTTAAAATTATTTTTTTAGTTTTAAAAAGTTCACAACAATTGCAGTAATAATATTCACAAATATTTTAATAATAAATTTTAGTAAAGAGTTAATAAGTTGTGTAAAAAAAAGGAAAAGGATATTAAAATAAATAGATGATATGATGCATAAGTAAGATGTGACGCAAAAGTAAGAGGGACAAATAAGAAAATGAACACTTAGAAAAGTTTTGTGTGTTTTAAAGTTCAAAGTGATATAATTAGAATTAACTGATGAAGTAAAATCTCATATTGATATTTTTAAATTATTTACAACAACTAACTCATATTTTTTTACATGTTGTTTTCTGTATAAAGAAAAGACAGTTTTTAATTTGTGACCTACAATTTTTTTTTCATAAAGAAAAAATAACATTTATGTTTTCTTTATGTTTAAGTGTTTATGTTGTTATTTAAAGTGTTTTTGAGGTGCTAATAAACAAAATCAAGTTCCAATACGTTGATACATTGACTATGTAGAGTTTTAGAAGGTATAGAATTGATTTGGGCTAATTACACCTATCTCCCTGAGGTTTGGGGGTAATTAGACGCGAGGACACAAAGTTTCAAAATGTAACACTTATGTCCATTGATAAACGGAATACCAAAATACTTAACGGTTCTGACAAAAAGACCAAGTTGCCCCTAAATAAAAGTTGAAATCCTGATTTGCCCCTGGGACCACATGAAACCCTAATTTTCATTGTCTCCCCCCCCACTCGCCTGTGCCTCCCCCTACCCCTTCCCCCTCCCCGTCGCCCCCACCCTACCCCTTTCCCTTCCCCGTCGCCCTCACCATACCCCTTCCCCGTCGCCCCCACCCTACCCTTTTCCCTTCCCCGTCGCCCCTACCCTACCCCTTCCCCTTCCTCGTCGCCCCCACCTTCCCCCTCGCCCTTCCCCTTCCCCGTCGTTGGTGTCTCCTTTACTGGTCGATCGGAAGGAGTGCCGGAGTTGATCGCCCGCTACAAAGGTGTAGCAGCACGGTGGCCTCGGCAGTTGCAGTGGTGTAGCAGCACGGTGGCTTCGGCGCGATGCTCGCAGAGGCTCGATGAAGCATCTTCCTCCCCCTTCCCTGTATGCGCTGCAACCCATCTTCCTCCCCCATCCCCGGTGTTGCACCCCGACCTTCCTCCCCCGTCCCCGGCGCTGCACCCCGACCTTCGGCGGTTGAATTGAATTGAAGTTTGAATACCAAAATACAAATTGAGTTGAAGATTGAATTGAATTGTAGATTGAGTTGAAGATTGAATTGAAGCCCTAATTGGTTTTGAAAATTAGGGTTTGTAAATTAGGGTTTTGAAACCCTAATTGGTAGATTGAAACCCTAATTGAGTTGAAAATTGAATTGAATTGCCTTGATCTTTAATTAAGGCTTGATATCTTAATATAAATTTTTTTAAAAAAATATACAATACATACAGTACAAGGGGTAGCATTGTCATTTTAAAAATACGTATCGATGACATCATAAAAAAAGTACAGTTTTTGGACGGAACCCTGACGGATAGACACGGGTGATACATTTGAAACACTTTTGGTCACGGAATGTTACATTTTGAAACTTTGTGTCCTTGACTGTAATTACCCCCTAACCTCATGGACATAGATGTAATTAGCCCAATTGATTTTTTCACTCTTATAAAGTCAACTAAATTCATGATAATTATACTTCCGAATTTTTCAATAATAAGTTGCAATAAATAGTCATGATGCATGTGTGACTATAATAAGTAGAGGTAAAAGAGGAATGAAACACCAAAACAAACAAACACGATTACCTATAATTTATGCCTTCTTTATATTTGAGTGTTTATTTTGTTGTAAAAAGTGTTTTTGATCAAAATCAAGTCCTAATATGTTGATACATTGATTAAGTAGAGTTTTAGAAAGTAAAGAAGAGATTTTTTTATTCTTATAAGGACTACTAAATTTATGGTAATAATACCTCCAAATTTTTAATAATAAGTTATACTAAAGAATCATGATACATGTGTGACTTTAATAAGTAGAGGAAAAGAAGGAATATAATAAACTAAATAGGTATAATTAGCGACAAAATTTACATCTTTAGCATTTGAAATATTTCCTTTTTGTGACAATTAAAAATTTCAATAGCGGCGTAATTATTAGAAACGTTTCGTCAAACGGGATGACGTGATAAACCATTTATAATTTTCCTAGTGCATAATTTGTCATAAATGTTTTATTTTTAGACCGTTTTCCGTAATAAGTTGAGCAAGAGTATTTAGCGACAAAAGAGAAATAGGGTTAACTTTTCTTGTCAAATTAGGGTTTAATTTACATATATATATATATATATATATATATATATATATATATATATATATATATATATATATATATATATATATATATATATAGGGAGCTGATCCCTTGATAGCGCTAGAAAAATGGGGTATTTGCTAGAACGATCTGGACCGTCCATCCGGAAAGATGAACGGCCCAGATCGCGTCTTTTTTTAAAACTGTCAGTCGTCCGCCACACAGTATCGCGGACGACCTTTTTTTACCATTTTGCCCCTCGTCCCTACTCCGCTACACTATATGGCGGATAAATTTTTTGGCCTGACACCGTTAGTCAAAAAGTCGACCGCAATACAGTGTAGCGGATGCTACTTCCGACTGACAGCGGTCAAGTCATCCACAACCCCCCTGACAACTTGGTACTGTTTTTCACGTCCACTATACTATGTAGCGGACTAGACTAACCCAACTACACCCCAGCTGTGTTTCCTTCTCGTTTTGAAACTCATTCATCTTTCTTCTCACAATTTTTCTAGTGGCGTTGGCAAGTAGATCTGCGCAATTTCTTCCAAAGAAATCCTTTTATCGTCTCATCAATCACATAAGTTCACATTCCAATCCTTTATTCGTTCATAATCTAGAGTTTGTTATGAGTATTGCGGCTTATGCATGGTTTGGAATATGTATGCGGTGGATTGTGCTAGCGTTTGTCAATATATGTCTATTACTTATTGTGTATTGCTTAAATGTTCATGTGATTTCACTTGTATATATACAGCATGTCAACTTATGTGAGCACATTCTAGCGTTGTATGTTTGAAAATTTTTACGCTTCCAACCTTGCCTTTTTTCGTAATTTCAGTTGCAAATAAATGGATTTTAACCCTGGACCAGAAGATCCCTCCGTTTTATACGACCAAGCAAATCATGTCAGTACGCTCTTATGGGATGGTGGGGTAAGATCCTTATTTTATCAACTTTCCTATTCTTATGAACATTGTGTACCGTTTGTTTTGGTTAAAATTGTATTTATTAATTCGCAGGAAAGAGCACTTCTCAACATAGTAGAAGTGTTCGATAACTTCAAAGCCTGGAAGTTAAACAAAGTCCAGAAACGGTTACGACATGGGCTTGGGTTTGGGATTTTCACACATGGGCAAATCTTTCAACACCTTGACCGGCACTTAATAGGTGCCCTTGTTGAAAGGTGGAGAAGTGAAACAAATACGTTTCACTTCCGTCTCGGCGAGATGACGATTACCCTAGAAGATGTAGGGTTCATCTTAGGGTTACCAGTGACGGGACGCCAATTGCTCCTCCGTCAAAAGCATCGAATAAGAGAACCGCTAGGGACTTCTTTACTTCAATACCCCAGGATCAATTTAGCACTGGTGGTATCAAGTTGAAGTGGTGAGTAGATACCTACAAGGTTCTCCCGGAAAACTACACGGACGAGATGCTTGTGCTATACACACAAGCTTTCCTCTTGTGGGTGATGGGGGCAATTATGTTCCCAACAATCTCGAAGAATACGGTCAGCGTCAAATATTTACCGTTGTTGGGTAACCTGCTGGAGGTTGGGGATTATGCCTGGGTGCAGCAACTCTTGGGTACCTGTACCGAGCATTGCACATGGCAACGAGGCCCGACTCCAAAGCTATATGTGCGTGTCTCTCGTTATTGCAGGTATATCATACAAATCTTCTTTACGTGCTTGTTTTTTTTTGTTGAATTGACATTTAATTTTGATGATACTTTATTTAATATGTCTTTGCTCTCAGGTGTCGTCTTATGAACACCTTGCTACCAGCGCACCCAGGCGTAGGGACGGAACGAATAATGTGTGGCCTCGGTTATGTGCCTGGGAGTACAGCCGGAAGGACAGCCACTACCCGAGGAGAGACGATCCCCATTATAACATTACGTACTATCGGGGGGAGCTCGACTCCCTATCTTCGGGCCAGATGCGATGGGCACCGTACAAACGTTTGGCGCGACGGGTGGGGGAGTCGTTCATCTTCACGCTCTCCGGGTTACAACGCACACCCCTGATCCACTTCGAGGTCACAGAATGGTAGCTACCAGATCGTGTTATGCACCATTTTGAGTGCCTGCTGGGGTTGCCGGCCGATGCGCCGGATATGAGGGGTAACAGGAACCCACCGGGTGTCGGACTATTTGGCAAGGCGAATGCGTACGACTTGTGCGCACGAGAACTTGAGGTTTGGGATTCCTGGCAGGATACATTGGCTACCATTATGTCAGAGCCTGACCTCGTGATCAGCATCGAACAATACAATGGGTGGTACTACCGCATCACCCGGAGGAGAGTAGCTCCAGTAAGGTTTGAACGAGGAGAGAAGTACCACCCTAGGGGTCAGCAGATGGCATACACGGAGAGAAGGTGTGCATTGTGCAACAAAATGACCGTCCACGACAAGCGGAACCATTACAAGGCACTGTGGATAAGTCCAGGGGGTTTGCAAACCGAGGAAGAAGATGATGCCGAAGATGAGGAGGAACAAGCTGCAGTGGACCTATAATTTTTTTTAAGCCATGGACTATGCTTGACATTTGTAATAATTTTTTGTAATTTTTTTCTAATAACCTTTTGACCAAATACTGTTATATATTTTCTAATAGACCTATGAGAGCCATCAACTCTAAAAGTTTATGTTTTTTTTTAGCCCTGGACGCCACTGTAGGGTCTTACAATTCCTACGTTTTTGAAAATTTTTACCTTCTTTTATGTCCGCTATACAATGTAGCGGACAGACCGCAGAAAAAGACTTTTGGTCTTCTTTTTGTCCTCCTCACAATGTAGCGGATGACTCTATCCTGTTATATATTTATCAGAGGCCAATCATCTTTATCACTCCCGTCCGTTTCTCTATCTGTCTCGCACATCTCACCCAGCCGCTACCTCATATATGACGGCCCACATCTCCGGTGACGCACTTCTCCGGCGACACCACCGTCCTCCCCTCCAGCGACATTCCCGGCGTGATCTCTTCTGATTCGTCGAGCAGCAACAAATTTGTAGGCAACATGCACCTTGCATGCAGACACTTCTTTAAAGTCATGATGCCTGGTTTTGATACAGAACTTGTAGGCCATCCCGCTTTCTCCGTGTTACTTTTGGTGTTAAAAGTTTGATCTTTGGTCAAAAAAACTTACCTATTTGTTTTTTTGTATTGTGAATATGTTTGGACATACCGGTACCCTTTTTCCGATTGGCTTACCACAATTTATTCGATTCAACTTTAACCAGCCGCAAGGGGTCATGGCATGTTAAAATCAAGATGAAGTGCGGCCAAGGTCAAATTTGTTTCGCAGAGGGTTGGAACGAATTCGTGCAGCAGCATGACCTGACTTTGTAGTGTTTCAACACACGAAGAAATGGAATTTTCAAGTGACAATGTTTGATCGGAGCACTTGTGAAAAAACTTCTTTCCCCCAATGTTGAACCCTAAATTATGTATTGAATAATTTTATGAATAATTTTATGTAATGTTAATTATTGTTCCGAATTTTAGGTTCTTAATTGTGCCGTTTGAGATTCCGTCGATACTGAGATTCTTGATTTGAGATAGTTGATTTCGTCGCGAAAACAAATCTCCCACTATTTTGAGATTGTTGATTCCGTCGCTAAAACAAGTCTTCGGTCGCTAGAATTTATTAAAACAGAATTTTCGCGGTCCGCTATAATATAGCGCGCACGGTCCCGCAGAAAGGCCAACTATCCAACACTTAGTTTTTTTTGTGCCCTCCACGTCCGCTACATTATGTAGCGGGCGGTGGTTAGTATTTTTTTGGCTCTTCACGTCCGCTACACTATAGCGCGGACGGTCCCGCAGAAAGGCCAACACTTAATTTTTTTTGTTCGCTATACTATATAGCGGACAGTCCCCATAACTTTCCAGGACTAAGTTTTCACGTCCGCTAGATAGTGTAGCGGACTGTCCCGCATAAACACAACTTTCCAACACTTAGTTTTTTTTATAGCCTCCTCGTCCGCTATACTATGTAGCAGACAGTGCCGCAGAAAGCCAACTTTAACTATCAACTCTCCACGTCCGCTACACTATAGCGCGGATGGTCCTTTATTTTGTTTTCTCAACGTCCACTACATAGTGTAACGGACGGTCCTGCAGAAAGAAAACTTCCCAACACTTACGGTCCCGCAGAAAGAAAACTTCCCAACACTTACGGTCCCGCAGAAAGAAAACTTCCCAACACTTAGTTTTTTTTTGTACTGTCGCGTCCGCTATACTATGTAGCGGACGGTCCCGCAGAAACAAAACTTCGCAGCATAGTTTTCTTTTGCTCTGCTCGTCCGCTATACTATGTAGCAGACGGTGCCGTGGAAAGATAACTTTCCAACACTATTTTTTTTTTGGCCCTACAGTAAGACAGATATCCAACACTTTGTTTCCCAGCGTTCAAAGCAAATCACAAATCAGTCAATTAGCCAAAATGTGCTATCTCTGACCACATCACAAATCAAACACCTCTGACCACAAACCAAACACTCAACTGAATTCAATACAATGATATCGGTCAATAAAAATCAATTGCATTCAATATATGTTTATTTAGAAAGTGAATATAATGTTATAATGTCAATTGGGACCCCCATCCCCTGCGTCTATTTGTTGTTCCTTACACGGATTTACAATAAGCCTAATAGCTCTAGGCCGGCCATTCATAATTTGCCAAGCCATCATATACCTAAAGCCTTGTATGCATTCTTGGCTCCAGAAGGTCTTCTTGAGGCTCTCAGATCGATAAATGTAGTCCATGTACATACAGAGGAAGATGCCGCAGTCTAAGAAATTATGTTGCTTGGGCCTACGCCTCTTCAATTGGAAAATGAGGTCCGGCCTGCGCTGTACCTTGTCCTGACGCCTACCATTGACCAAGCCAGCAAATAGATTCTGCAATAAACATAATAAGCATTAAACATTAAACATAGCCAATGGAATAAGATTAATCGGTCGGCTTTAGAAAATGCAAGTTACAATAAGAAGTAAACAGGATCTCACCATGGCACCCAACTGGCCTATGCCTCGGTACATGTCAATCACAGGCATTACGTTGGTATCATCGTAGAGACTGTCGAGGAGTGATACTGTCCTCTCTACTGGTTCGTAGCAAACCAAGTACTAGTGAGCATTCACTAAAAATGGGATTAGAAACACATCGGCAACACTTGCGCTCGCTGGAATATCCCGCCCAAGATAGGCTTGTAGGTTAACGAATGGTCTCCACAGGGCCAGGCCTCTCCCCTTCCTTGATTTGTACCAGTCATTCCACTCTTGGATTATGATCTAATGAAAAAAAATGTCCAAGATAAAAATGCGCGGACCGATGTTTGGATGCTCCCGACCCCTTTGCCTCAGAATTTACGCGTAGTGCGAGATGACACTGCTGTCTAACCAAGCTCCCGGTGCCAGCGAGGCCAATTCTATCCACGAGGCATTGTAATCCAAGCCCCCCAGGTGATCCACGTCATAGTTCTGTCCGTCTTGGGGGGGCCTGCTAAAATAACAGCCTCAGATTAGCTCGCGTTTATGAGGCTTTAGGGGCCTGGCTGGATGCCCTTTTGGATATTGCCCTCGAGGGTCAACAGGCAAATCTTGCCCTCCGCCGAGGGGCAAGAGCAAGGAATATTGGCCTCCAATTCCTGGTTTGGCCTGATATTGCTCTCCGGCCATTTCTTCTGCCGGCTAATATTGCCCCCCAGGGAGGTCAAACGGGGGATATTGCCCTCCGGGGGTGCCAACTGGTCCCGCCCACGAGACAATGGGCAGTGCCTCAAAGAAAGGCCAGTCTTGCGTGACTTGACTCTGATATAGGGGTTAGGGTTCCGAGAACAAATTAAATGAGGGGCCGCTGTAATCGTCCCACGTTAAGCCTGTCCCATCCCCGCTACAGAGGGACCACCAACTCCCTGGTTCACCTCTGAAGCCTGTCCGGAAGGATCACCGTATCCCTGGCTGACGCCCGTATAGCCGATATCCGGGCTGACGACCGAAGACTGTCCCGATGCTTGGCACTAAAAATTCCCGTAGCCTAAAGCCAATGCAGTAGCCTGTTGGCAAAGATCCTCGCCCATTACGCTCACCCGATCCTTCCGCTCACTCAACTTCTGGAAGAATGCCAGCGAGGCATTAGCCTACATCCAAAAAGATAAAAAAAAAATAAGTAACTTCAATCAGACATTTATATTCATCAAATTCAAGACAAGTCAGACTTGTTGGGTAACTTACGAGATTGTATGCCATACGCTCATCGATCTGACCCCTAGGTGCATACCTCTCTCCACGTTCAAAGTTTACTGGGGCTACTCTCCTCCGAGTGATGCGGTAGTACCACTCATTGTACTGTTCGATGTTGATAACGGGGTCAGGCTCCGAGACGATGGCCGCCAGTGTGTCCTGCCAAGAAGTCCAAAGCTGTATTTTGGCCGCGCACAATTCGTGTGCATTGGCCTTGCCAAATTGTCTGACATCGGGTGGGTTCCTGTTAACCCTCATATCTGGGGCATCGACTCGCAAACCCTGTTCCAACTCAAAATGGCGCATTGCTCGATCTGGCAGCTACCACTCTGCGACCTCGTAGTGGATCGGGGTGTGCGCTGTAACCCAGAGAGCGTGAAGACGAACGACTCTCCCACCCGTCGCTCCAAACGTACGTACGGTGCCCAATGTATTTGGCCCGGAGATAGATGGTCAAACTCCCCTCGATAGTACGTAATGTTATGATGGGGATCGACTCTCCTCTGGTAATGGGTAACCCTCTGGCTGTACTCTCAAGCACACAGCCGAGGCCACACTTTGTCGGTTCCATCCCTACGCGTTGGTGCACCGGGAGCAAGGTATACATAAGACCACACTTGAGAACATCCACAAATTATATTTATATCGTCGATTCAGCAAAAAAAAAAAAGAAAAAATAATGAAGAAAGGATTTATATGATATACCTGCAATAACGAGAGACATGCACATATGGCTTTGGCGTCGGGCTCATTACCTTGTGCAATGCTCTGTACAAATACGAAAGAACCGCTGCACCTCAGGCATAATCCCCAACCTCCGACAAGTTACCCAACAACGGTAAATATTTTCACGCTGACCGTGTTCTTCGACGTCGTTGGGAATAAAATTACCCCCATCACCTACAAGAGGAAGGCCTTTGTGTACAGCACAAGCTCACCACTCGTATAGTTTTTCGGCAAAACCCCATAGGTATCTACCAATCACCTCAACTTTATATCGCCAGTGCTAAATTGATCTTAGGGTATCGAAGTGAAGAAGTTCCTAGCGGTTCTCTTATTCGTTGCTTCCGATGGAGGAGCAATTACCGGCCGCCCCGTCACCGGCAACCCTAAGATGAACCCTACATCTTCTAGGGTAATTGTCATCTCTCCGAGCGGGAAGTGAAACGTGTTCATTTCACTTTTCCACCTCTCAACAAGGGCACCTATAAAGGCCCGGTCAAACTGTTGAAAGATCTGCCCATGCGTGAAAATCCCAAACCCAATTCCACGCAGTATCTTTTTCTAGGACTTTGTTCAAATTTCATGATGTGAACTTGTGAGATACTTCTACGGTGGTGAGAAGTTCTCTTTCCTATGAATTAATAAATACAATTTAAGCAAAACAAACGGTATACAACGTTCGTAAGAATAAGAAAGTTTGATAAATAATGTATCTTACTCCACCATCCCATATGAGCGTACTGATATGGTTGGCTTGGTCGTATAACACAGATGGATCTTCTGGTCCAGGGTTAAATTCCATTTTTTGCAACTCAATTAGGGAAAAACCTTCTCAGTTTGGATTTTACAGTTTAGATTTTGACAATCGATCGCAAAAATACGACGCTAGCACATGAACTTATACATGTATATTTAATAGATATATATACATATACGGAATATGATTTTACAAACGCTAGTACATTAACTTAAACATATATATATAAATCCTCATCATCGCTAGCACATGCTCAATGCATAATCAAAACCACGCATAAAATGCAATATTCATCACAACTATGGATTACGAACATGTAAAAGATTTATTTTGTGAACTTACGTAATCTATTAGGGTATTAAAGCTGCTATTAAGAAGAAATTATGCAGATTTGCTTACCAACACCGCTGGGAATATTTGTGAGTATGAAGAATGGAGAAGAGTATCGTAGTTAGGGTTTTTTTGTATATATGTTATCCGTCTGCTATACTATATCGCGGACAATATATTGGCCGCCACTGTGTACTTCCAACTGTTGACGTGACAGATAAGGACAAGGACTGATGGGACAGAAACTGACATGTGTCAGCCTAGGGGTCGTCTGCCACACTGTGTGGCGGACGACTTTTTGTCAGGGCCCCTCACTTGTCCACTACACAGTATCGCGGACGGCGTGGAGGGGCAAAAAGGTAAAATAAGCCGTCCGCGATACTGTGTCGCGAACGACTGACAGTTTTAAAAAAAGGCGCAATCTGGGCCGTCCATCTTTCGAGATGGACGGTCCAGATCATGCTAGCAAATACCCCATTTTGCTAGCACTATCAAGGGATCAGCTCCCATATATATATATATATATATATATATATATATGTGTGTGTGTGTGTGTGTGTGTGTGTGTGTGTGTACACACACTGTAGGTCTGTGCAGCCAACTTAGACTTTCTAGCCGACGAAACCTTTCTTCTTCTGTCAAATTAATGAGAGAGGCAGAGAGAGGCGGTAAGGAGAGAGATTGAGAAATTTGTCCGGCGATCGGCTTTAAATTTCTCGGTAAATTTTCTAAAGCCTTTTTTTTCTTCTTTCTTCTAATGGCAACTTCCGTAGTATGAGTTAATTATGGCTGTCATGGCCTTGCAAATGGTTATTATATATTGTTGTGAAGTGGGCTGTGAATTAGAGAGTTGCTAAGAGAATGTGGGTTTGAAACGAGTAAATGGGTTGTCATGAATCTGTGGTGTATCATAGGCTAGATTTCAGAGTGTAAAACATAAAGAAAGGTGGAAGGAGGGGAAACCATGGCTGCCAAGAATGAAAGAAGAGGCTGGCAGACATGGGCTGTCGTGTTATCACGTAGGAGGGGAGTTGGGAAGAGATTTTTTGGACTAAAGGTGGCAGCAGGAAGAGCCGTGCGCGACGGGCTTTGGAGAAATGGTGAAAGTGAGAGTTGGGTGGGGGGTTGAACCTGCAAGAAGTGTGTGGTACGTGTGTGAGTGTTACTGTGTGTGAAGTGGGCATGGGTATGTGATTATATTCAGGCTGTTTTTGTGTGTAATATGGGAGATGAAATGGATTTTAAGTTTAGAGAGAGAGAGATGGGGACCATTGAGTGCAGCAGTGTAGTGGGGGTGGTGAAGTGCGTGTGCGTGTGACAATTTTGAGTGCATGAGTGTGCGAGTGTCTGGAGAAGGAAAGCAAGAAAGAGAGAATGCAAATGGGTTTTGAAGCCGTGTGAGTGTATGGGTATACTTACTGTGTGTTTATGGGTGTATAACATAGGGGGACATGGAAGTGTGCAGGTGTGATAGTGTGTGAAATGGCAGTGAACATATGCCGCGATTTGTGAGTGCGCCTAGGTGAGTGCTGTGTAGATGTAGTGTGTGGAAACTGTGTATGGTAGTGTATGGGAGGAGAGAAATAGAACGGAGACAACCTGTGTAATGTAGTGGGGTGAGAGTATATATGTGTATATAAGAGTAGATGTGTCAAAGGGCCGGGCTTGGGTCGGCATAGCCTGGGCCCAGCGGGCCAGAAAAAGGGCCGGGCCATTTTGGGCTTCGGGCCTTGTAAACCGGGCCGGGCCAGGCCTGGCCCAAATCTTGGAAATGGAGGCCCTATCTAGGCCCAAGCCCTAGGCCCTAACATTAGGGCCAGGCCTAGGGCTGGCCCAGGCCCTTTTTTTTTCTTTTTTGTGTTGAAAAAATACTCATTCACAAAATAAATACAATTGATAGGCCCTAAACCATTCAATATCGTTCTTATGACTAATGAAGTGCCTTAGAGTTTTACGTTTACTCTATTTGAGAATATTGATTAGCAACAAAGAGTAATTTTGTTCGCAAAAAGACAATTTTTTCACATGAGTAAATATAAAGAAATGTGCATGTCCAAAAAGTTAAAATATGAGGTGTAGAGAGAATGATGTGTGAGAAAGAAGGGGGAAAGAAAAAAAAATGACTCAAAATGGTTTAGGGCCAAAGGGCTGGGCCTAAAAGAGGGCCGAAAAGAGGGCCAGAAACGGGCCAAGGGCCGGGCCTGACTCGGGCCTTTTTAGGGCCGGGCCGGGCCATTTTTGGAAAATATTAGGCCTGGCCCTAGCCAAGGCCCAAGGCCCTACAGGTTAGGGCCAGCACTATTCATGCTTAGGGCCGGGCCGGCCCCCCGGCGGCCCGGCCCTTTTGACATCTCTATATAAGAGTGTGTGCATGTGTGTGTATGTGGTGCTGTGTACTTAGGTGTGGGTGCAAGGATAATGTTAGGCTTATTACGCACTTGGATAGCGTATATTGAATATTAGAATGTGAAAATTGAAAGGATACTACTGAGACTATGCTGGAATTACTGGTAAAATTTCATAATTTTCTGAGATCATATGTATTTTTAATATTTTTTGTGAACTTAAAATGGTAAAATTCATTTGAAGCCTTTAAACCCTGAAAATGTTCTAGGAAAAATTATAGTGATACTTTTATCGCATAATAAAGACTCGGTGTAAAGTTTTATAATTTTTAGAGTTGATTTATTACCATTTTCCATATTGCATGGAATTTAGCAAAATGAAAATAAAGAAATAGTTTAAGCACTTTTTAAGTCCTGATTTTTATACATATATTAAGGTTCGTATAAAAAATTTTAGTCTTTATTTCCTGCTAGAAGCAGTTACGACAATTTATAGCTTTTTAGTGTATTTAAAGAAATTATTTTTAATTCAAAAATAATAAAAAAATATTCAAAAATTATATCATCTCATATGCTATATTAAGCTATAGTTAATGTTTAATGAGTGATTAAAATATTTTTGGGATAATTCTGAGTCTCGGGAGAGTGACGAATTTCGGAGTAGGTTGGTCGTGTGGGAAACCGCTCTGTTGGGTAGATAAATGGGTATACTATAGATAAATATATTTAGATTCTAATGTAGTAGTATGAATAAGTGTTCTGATAAATGACTGCCAACCTAGGTTAACCTCGAAAAACTTGATCGAGAGCGTTTAAAGCTTCAGCGTTTGGATTGAGCTGTGAGATTTCTTCTGAAACCCTATTTCATCTATTGATATCATAATATTGTTTCCAAATTGTTACTGATATTTTCATTGGACTCACTTATATTTGTGATAACATTGCATCGATTGCCATTAATACCCCACTTTTGAGCCTTATATGTTTATTAAAATTCATTTTCGATGATGTGTATTTATTTCTCATTATTCATCAAATTTATCATTGTTTTATCGATTATTGTACTCTAAATATTGACATGAGTCAGTGTATTGAGGAGTTATAAGGATAGTCTATATCAGGAGTGATATAAGAATGGTATGTTATTGTCAAGAGATGCTAGTACCCTAAGAGTTTAGCTAGTGTTCATATGCATATGCAACCTTATTGTCAGTAAGCACTGCCTGCGTGGCTTTGTTAAGTGTTATCTGCACTGTCTTTGTATTATACTCATGTTTAATATTATCTGCTTTGCTTCAATGTAATTATTGAATTTTGAATTGAGAATACTTTTTTTCCATTATGTCACTGACATTAAAATTTCCCAAAAATCGTTTGTACTCTTTATTGAATTTTGATCGACCTTATTGAGTTCTCGAAAGCTCACTCCCTTTTTTGTTCCATTCTACAAAAAATAATCATTAGTAAGATTTCCGGACGATCGAACCTGAATTTTTAGAATAATTTATTTTTTCCATTATTTGTTTAATTAAGTCTTACTAGGGAACCATTATGTAATCTAATAAATTAAGTACCTTACAATTGTTTGGCGATAGGAATGGTCTGTTAAGAAAATTAATGGATTGTAGTGCTCTGATATGAATGTTATTTGGTGCCTTTAGTGGTAATGAATAAATTGAATAGTTGAGGTTCGATGGATTGATTGGTTAACGCTTCGAGAATTTCGGGACGTTACAAATATAACACCAAACAAACATGATGACGTGTAATTTATGTTCCTTTATGTTTGAGTGTTTATTTTTTTATTTAAAATGTTTTTGAGATGTTAATAGTCAAAATTAAGTCCTAATATGTTGATACATTGATTAGGTAGAGTTTTAGAATGTGTAAGATTGACTTTTTACTCTTATAAGGTCAACTAAATTTATAATAATAATAGCTACGATTTTTCAATAACAAGTTATAATAAAGTCACGATATATGCGAGACTTAATATGTAGAGGTAAAAGAGGAATGAAAAACCAAAATAAAGATGATGACGTGTTGAAAAATTGAACATATATTTTTAATGTATTTTTGATGTGTTAATAGTGAAAATAAGACCCTATATATAAGTATTTTGAATAGGAAGAGTTTTAGACGGTTCATAATTAGTTTTTTTACTCTTATAAAGTTTCGTAAAATCATGTCAATAATATCTACAAATTTTTTAATAATAAGTTATAGTAAAGAGTCATGATGCATGCGTAACTTTAATAAGTAGAGATTTTTAAAGTATGTTTGAGGTGTTAGTAGTGAAAATTAAGACCTTATATATAAGTATATTGAATAGGTAGAGTTTTAGAAAGTGCATAATTAGTTTTCTACTCTTATAAAATTTAGTAAAATTATGTCGATAATATCTGCGAAAGTTTTAATAATAAATTATAGTAAAGAGTCATGATACATAAGTAAAAGTGGAGAAGGAATGAGATATTAAAATAAAGAGTCATGGTGCACTTATGTCTCTAATAAGTAGAAGTGAAAAACGAATGTGGTATCAAAACAAACATGATGACGTGTCACATAAGTAAAAGGCGATGTCGTGTTGCAAAGTTAAAAGATGTGAAAAGGAAAAAAAAACATAATAAAAAGTTATGTGTCGTATTTACGATGCACAATGTTTCGTCTATTATATATTATATGATATGATATAGATAACGATATAGATTACATAGATCATCACCTGCCTCTTTGGGTTTCACGTTGTTAAGATCAACTGACAAACGAAAGGCAAAGATTAGAGGAAAATGCCCAAAGCATTGAACTTCACCAGTTGTACAGAAGCGCACATATCCATTTCCCAAGTGCATAAGGTGGAAGGACGTCTAATTTTCAGAAAAGCTGATATATTTATTCAGTTTATTAGACCAGGCAGTACGTGAGAATCTGAGACAAGCAAAAATCTTTGAAACGTGTAACTAATAAATAAATTCTGCGTTTAAAGTGTTAGTTTGCTTGTGCTTTGTGAGGAAACAGGCGCACAGGGAGGCCCTTGGCAGGAATAGGCATGGGATTAACAACAATCTTCTCATCAGGAATCATTTTCTCCCACTTGAACCTCTTCACAAGGTGGTGCATGAACACTAGTATTTCCAATCGGGCATACTCTTTTCCAGGGCACATTCTCGGTCCTCCACCAAAAGGCACGAACGTGTAAGGAGCTGGTCCACTTCCCTCGAATCTCGATGGATCGAATTTTAGGGGCTTGGGGAAGACTTCAGCATCTCTATGTGTTGTGTTTGCACTCCAGTAGATCTGCACATGATCACTCGCATAAGACAACCCTTTTCAGCTCTAACAGTAATGATTATGATAAAGTTAAAAAGCTTATTTACCTTCCACCCTTTCGGGATGGTGAATCCGTTATACATGAAATCAGAAAGGGCTTCTCTAAAAGCTCCTTGGAGGGGTGGTGCAAGTCTGAGCACTTCACACGCTACATTCCACGAGTATTTCATCTTCTGTACATCATCCCAGTTCAACAGTTCACCCGGAGCTTTTGACTTGGCTATCTCCATTTGCTCTGGTTATCATAAACGAAACATGAATTATTCTTTGCCGCCCAAAACATAGGTTTTCAGCATTTTATGATGGCTATATTGCATAATTCCATTTTCGTTACCCTGGCTAAAGTTGAATTTTTATCATTTTATATGTTGAGTCTAATGTGCACAGTTATATTGCATAATCCCATTTTCATTACATACACCGGTCAAATTGAATTCTTTGAGTCCAATACGCACAATTTTATACATGTCCAAAACTGCTGATAAGCTCAACCCGGTATATTCCAAAGTTTGGAACCTTTTCATACCACGGAATGATATAGTAATTTGTCCATTTTATACTCTTCGGAAAGAACGATGATTTGTTCTGGTCAAAGGCTAACATAACCTGTACCATCAGCTCCGTGAAGTCTGTTGTTTCTTTTGTTTTGATGGACGAAGCGAAGAAGGATGAACAAGTAGCTATTTTAGCAAGATGGAATGATCTATTAAAGAAAACAATAGAGGATGATGGTAGAACTACGTTTATCATCAGTAGACTAGTTTACTGTATATTTTGGTTAGTTTTGTTATTGTACATATATGACCATGTTTTCAATAAGCATATATAAAAGAGAACTGATTGAAAGGATACAAATATGGTAATGTTGAGGACTTACCCTTGTACACTCCTTCGTAGATCTCCGGCAACTCAGCAAGATACTTGACAATGAAGGTGCAGGCAGAGCTTGCAGTGTCATGTCCTCCAATCAATAACCCCAAAATCTTATCGGCAATGTCCAACTCAGCCATGAACTTCCCATCTTCATCGCTTGTCAAAAGCATGTAAGATAATATATCTTGTGTTGGTGACGCCTTTCCCTCGGCCAGATCAATCTTCCTTTGCTTAATGATGTCATGTAATTCCTTCCTAATGAAATTTGAAGCCTTAATGGCTCGATTAAATGGCGTTCCGGGCAGGTCGATGGGGAGTGAAATAAGTCCCGAGGCCAAAGAATCAAAAGGATCGGCAAATTTGTCGACGTGGTTAGGGTCTTCAATGCTCACAAACAAGCGACATGCAAGCCAGAAAGTGTAGCGCTTGGTAAGGGGGAACACTACGACTTCATTATTGTTCTCCCATCCTGAGGCAAAATGTCGCTGGGTAATGTGGTCCATTACCCCAACGTATTGTTTTAGTGCCTCGGGCTTGAAGAAATTTGGAAGCATTTTTCTCATTTTGATCGCCTCCTCTTTCGAAGACCCGTTGGATGAAGGGAAGATTTTGTCGACTGAGGCAGGCCACCACGCCTCGACTAGCTTGTTTTCATTCGAGAACAAAAACTTGTTACCTGAAGCGCCACAAAACACCGCGGCTTTTTCTCCTAGAAGAGAAGTTCTAAAGACATTGGACGAGTACTTGGTCATGCGGTCAAAGATGAATTTTTCGGGGTGGCCTTTCCATCCAGTGGCGAGGAACTCAATGCTCTCTCCGATCACAGGCAATCCTGTCCTTCCGGGTGGCAGGGTCTCGCCAGATTTGTTCACGGAGAAAAGGAAGAAAAGTGAGAGAAAGATCCCGAGAGCAAAGAGAAAAACGAGAGAGATAAGGAAGAAATCCATGTGTAATTTGTTAAGCTACTAGTAGTATTGAAAGGCTTTCTGTATGAGTTTGAGTTTGACATTCGAGATACTTATAGGCTAATAGTAATAGGATTCTCCCTTTTCTTAATGGGAAGGGGGTTCCTTTTTTTGTTTGTGGATGAGGTTAGTCAGTGGAGATAACGAAGCTAAATATGCTGGCTTTGGGACGTATTATTTGTCCAAGATGCATATGACAAAAATGAGTTTCCTGCTCATTTCACAAGCCACTGATTCTTAGCATTATACGTTTCCAAGCGCTACACTGAAGGTCAATGGAACCTGAAGATATATCATAGTCATCAGAATCGGACCGGTCATTGAACCGATAAAGGCACTGATCAGTGGTTTACTGATTCAACCGGTGATTTAAGTAAATACATTCAAATCAAGATTATAAAAGAAAATTATTACTAGATCAAAAATGCATGATGACGCACAAATTTCAAGTTTAACCATAATTGCAGTGATAAAATTCCTTGGAAATTAACCCCAAAGTTATTAAAAATAATTAACATGAAGAAAACTACTGTAAAACCAAAGAGTTAAGATTACTATTTGCTTTATTGTTTGTTAACAAAGCCGTGTGTTTGATCAAGTAAACGTGTCCATGGGTGTTAACTCGGTCCAAGCGTTTGATTTATGCCACCTCATCCGGTTCAAATGCACAACTGGTCCAAATCAAGAACCGGACTGGTGAAGTCACCTGTTTCTTGTTAAACTGGTCTAACAAACCAACTCTGTTCAGTTCTGAGAACTATGGTATGCATTGCTTTATGTTATGCTATTTGTATCTCTATCTTCGCTTTAACAGTTTAGCCAGGATATAGATGTTGATCAACGCTATATTGATCATCATAACCAAATTATTAAAATTTTAGTGACACTTGAAATGTTGGTAAATATAGTCAGACGTGACTTAAAATATTTAAACCGGAGGGATCACAATCCTCCCTTATGAAACACAGGTATTTCATGTATAACCATCTGTTTGTTCAATATATTAACTAACGACTGGGGCATGATAGTCCACTTCAAAGTAGTTTTAGTGTAAATTCTTTTGCAATGTTGATTTCGATATCTCTTGATAAGCCTTTTTTGAAGTGGTGGTTTCAATGGGTTTCTTGATACACTTGTGATTTGTCTTAATTTCACTCTTCTGACTGGTATTCTTTCTACATTGCTTACGAAAAGACATTTCTCATGAATGATCATTTTGCACTTCTGGCTTCTTTTTTCTATGTTGTAGGTAATTTGATTGCTAGTTTCTATGTAAATATGTACAAGCTAAGGGATGCGCCGATTGTGATGCAATTTGGTCGGTAAAGATACAACTTCGTTTTCTCGTCAATCATATATTTTAGCATAGTTGATGATGGTTCAAATTTAAAAAGAGAAAAGATAATTACTTCCACTGCGATAATGCGTTTATACACGACAAAGCATAATAATCGAACTCACTCAAGTATATAAATTTTATGAATAAATTAGCTCACTATTCAAGATGATTATGTTCAAATTGACGACGATTGTGTAAAGAATCATTTTGGCGCTTTACTATTGATATAGCTAAAAATACGCCCCTAGTCTACGAATGACATGTGGCGGTGATGACACGTAACCCCTACTAGCTTATTGCTGATTTGGCACTTGTCATACTGATCATTAGGCGGATTCCTAAAAGGACTTTAACTCTATCGTCTAAGTTAGATATGTGATTCTCTAGGATCCTATTTTGATCTTGATTAGATCTGTCCTCAGTCCAGTCCACCGAGGGCTCTTCTTTCTACTATTATATAAAGGGGTCTAACCCTCCAGGTATGAACAAGCTCACACACATATACACTGTGTACTACTGCTTTTCAGAGTTCTACATTGTTAGCCATCTCTAACTTAAGCATCGGAGCGTTCCCCCTCTAGAACCCCGCCCGCTGGTCACTACGTGTTCTCTTTTGCAGGCTTACCTCTGGTGTGGTTTCTGATCCATATTTTAGCTACAACAGATTAGCGCCATCTGTGGGACCCTCAGGGAACATGGCCAATCATTCTTCCTTTAGCGGCTCTTCACGCAGTCGTTCTCAAAATTGTTGCTACTGAACTAGAAGCTCTCGTTGACTCAGTCGTTCTCGCGACCAACGGTTGACATCTTCACGTCGTCGTGCCGGTTCTGCAAAAGATGTCCATATTAATGTGACCTCTACCACTCCCGAATCAGGGACCAGATCTCGGAGAAATTAATCTCCAACATCTACTTTGAAAAACGGTGACCTTCGTCATCATTTGAACCGTTAGCTATTCAAAACACCCCATGCCAGCCTTATAAAAGAGATCCACAAACTGAAAGATATCGTAAACACTCTTAAAAGAAAGCTCAACATGGTGGTGGATCCACCGTCTACCCATCATTCTCATCTTGACCCTAGAGACCTTCGTCTCTGTCTCATCTCCAGATCAAGCTACGGCCACAAATACAGATTAGCGGCCGATCCAACATTCAATCCCAAAGAGAAGAGCAGAGAACACATAATTAGGAGCTGATCATGCTACATTCACAATTTATCAGTCGAAGACAGTACCAATTCTTCTCCGAATAAGTCGCCAGAACTGAGACCCCTAGGAGATCTATCCATAGAAAGACGATGCCTGAGTATCGTTCCTGGGAACAAAACACATGGAAGGATGTCCCCAAGTATCATTCCCAGGAACGATCTCCCCAGAGGGAAGAATCTGGATACCCATTGTCGGAGGCAATCGAGAGAGCCAAATTACCTCCCAACTTCAAAATGCCTCATTGCGACCTCTATGATGGAACTAGAGATCCTGGAGAACATGTTTATTATGTTGCTCCTCCAAGTATTAGACGCTGTCATGTGCAGAGCCTTCCCTACCACTTTATAAAAGGCAGCACATGCATGGTTTAAGTCCTTACAACCGAGGTCCATACACACATTCGCCCAACTCTCAGATCTTTTTTAGAAACACTTTGTAAGCAGTCACTCCTGAAGGAAGAACTCGGCAAGCCTACTTAACATTGTGCAAGAAAAGAATGAGTCCTTAGCCTGCTACCTCGGACGATTCAATGTAGCCACATTGGAAATTGATAACTTAGACGAATCTGTGAAATATACTACATTCCTCTGAGGGCTCCAACCGACCTCCAAGTTTGCATTCTCAGTCAATAAAAGTCCTCAGGGAATATGAAAGCCCTTCTCAAAAAGGCTAACAAGTATGTACAAGTTGAGGAATCACACAAAGGACGACGAGGAGAAGCCAAAGAAGAACAGAAGAAATGGTCTCGGAAATTAACTCCCCAAGGAAGCAAGACAACAAAACATTTCAAGTGTGACGAACTGCGTCCCAAAGACCCATTTGCCCTAGAAAACCTAACGCTCCTCAATGCCAGACCATCTCAGATATTACACGAACAACAAAGCTCTCTAGTGGCCAGAAAAGATGAGATCTGGAGCCAACAAAAGGAACAAAGACATGTGGTGCCACTTTCACAATGATCATGACCATACGACTGATAATTGTGGCTCGTTTAAACGAGCAATCGAAGCCCTTATCAAGCATGGCCAGTTAAGAAAGTTCGTAGCACACAAGGAAGGACAACAAACGATGCCCCCGGCTATTGAAGAACAGGAAGAGAATACTTGTATAATCAACACTCTCTCTCAGGGAGTAGCCACATGAGGCTCATCTGGACAAGCTCAAAAAGCATATGCCAGGGGAAGTGTGTATAACGAGCCAATCCCCAAACAAGAAACAGAAGACTATGCCTTTGCCTACTATATCCTTTTCCAATGAAGACTTAAAAGACGTAAAGACCCCTCACGATGACCCGTTAGTCATCACCATCAAGGTCGAGAACTTCGATGTGAAGCGTGTTTTGGTTGATAATGGGAGTTTAACGGAAGTTTTATTTTATAATGCATTCCAGAAGATCAATATCCTGATGGACCATCTTCAAAAGATGGATACACCATTATATGAATTCTCAAATCATCCAGTTACAGTTAAACGTGTTATTGCACTGCCAGTTGCGATATGTACACCTTCAGCACAAGCAAACTCGATGCTTGATTTTGTGGTGGGGAAGATCCCCTCTGTGTATAATGCCATACTTGGATGACCAGCACTTAACCAACTATAGGCTGTGGTATTAACCTACCACCTCAAGATGAAGTTCCCCATAGAGCACGGAATTGGAGAGGTGAAAGGAGATCAGAGTATAGCTCGTCAGTGCTACGTAACTTCATGCTGATCGAAGAACAAAAAAACACTTATCATCGAAGACCTTCGGGAAGATACAAAGATGCAAAGGGGCGAACCAATAGAAGATATTGTGAGCATTGAAGTTTATCCCAGAGAGAAAGGCAAGATGGTTTGGATATATTCAAATCTAAAGGAAGACATTAAGCTCGAGCTAGTGGACCTATTACGAACCTACGCGAACATCTTCACATGGACAGATGTAGACATGCCTGGGATTGGCCCCGAGGTCATCAGACATAGGCTAAATGTTGATCCATCCAAGAAACCTATCAAACAAAAGAGGAGAACCTTTGCACCGAAAAGGCAGGAGAAGATTAAAGAAGAAGTGGAAAAACTCTTAATCGCCGACTTCATTGAAGAGATTTATTACCCTGATTAGATCGCCTACGTTGTCATGGTTCCTAAACTAGGCGGTAGATGGCGAATATGTATTGATTAGATATATCTCAACAAGGCCTTCCCGAAGGACAATTATCCACTCCTAAGGATTGATCTTCTTATCGACGCTACTTTGGGCCACGAATTGCTCAGTTTTATGGATGCATATTCTAGTTATAACCAGATCATGATGCACGAGGATGATATTTCTAAGATTTTGTTCATCATGGAGAGAGGACTGTACTGTTACAAGGTAATGCCCTTCGGACTCAAGAACGCCGGGGCAACTTATCAACGCTTGGTGAACATGATCTTTCGAGACTTGATTGGGAAGAACATGGAAGTGTACGTAGATGATATGCTCGTCATGAATATTAAGTCTGAATTCCATGTCAAGGACTTGAAAGAAACTTTCAACATACTTCAGAAGTATAAGATGAAGCTAAACCCACTCAAGTGCGCTTTTGGGGTTGCATCGGGGAAGTTTTTGGGATTCATGGTTTCTTAATGAGGAATAGAGGCAAACCCAAAGAAAATAAAGGTCATCCAAACCATGACGTCCTTGAAAACCATTAAACAAGTGCAAGAGTTAACAGGTAGGGTTCCAGCCTTAGGAAGGTTCATGGCTTTATTAGCTGAACGCTGTCTACCATTCTTCAAAGCCATCAGGAAATCAAAAGACTTTACTTGGACAGACGATTGTCAGAAATCATTTGAGGAACTCAATGCATACTTGGGCTCTCCTCCTCTACTCTCAAAATCACTTCCTGAAGAAGAATTGTTTCAATACCTCTTAGTCATTGAAGTTGCAATCAGCGTTGTTCTGGTCAGAGAAAATGATGGAGTCCAAAAGCCAATCTATTATGTCATTAAGGTCTTACAAGATGTAGAGATGAGATATGCGAAGATCGACAAGATAGCACTAGCTCTTGTCATATCAGCTAGGCATCTCCGACCATATTTTTAGTTTCACACCATCGTAGTTTTAACGGACCAACCACTTAGAAAAGTTTTACTGAGCCCTGAGGTATCAGAAGATTAGTAAATTGGTCTGTCGAGTTGGGGGAATTTGATATCCAGTATAAACCTTGCACTGCCATCAAGGCTCAAGCCTTAGTAGATTTCATTGTCGAGTGTACCTTACCTGAAAACCCCCCTCAATTGGTAATTGCTGAAGTTCCAGATCCTTGGAATCCTTATGTAGACGATTCTTCAGCTATTGGTAGCAGCAGAGCATGAATCATTCTCATCAGCCGAGAAGGTTTCGTTGTTGAGTATGCACTTTGCTTTGGATTCCAAACCTCAAACAATGAAGCAAAGTATGAGGCCCTTCTCATGGGAATAAGGCTGGCATATGCTCTAAAGGTAGATTCATTACTAGTGCATAGTGATTCTCAATTAGTAGTCAACCATGTCTTAGGAGACTATGAGGCCAGGGACAAAAAAATGGCTCAATATCTCCAGTTAGTCAAGACTTTGGCATCGAAGTTCAAAAACTTCACAATTTGTCAAATTCCCCGAGATCAGAATAATCAAGTTGATACACTGTCGAGGCCCGCTTTAGCCGAAGTCACAGATGTCCAGAGTTCGGTCTACCTCAAATTCCTCAAAGAGCATAGTATCAGTTCTCAAACTGAAATCGGAGTGGTAGATCAAAAACATTCCTAGATGGACTCGATCATCATATATTTGTATACGGGTGAATTGCCAAATGAAAGACATGAAGCATGACATCTTCATGTCAAAGCTGCTCGATATGCATTAGTGGAAGGAGTGTTGTACAAGAAGTTCAACCTTCAACCTTCCTTACATCAGATGTTTACGCCCATTAGAATATACGCCTTACAAGAAGTGCATGAAAGGATATGTGGTCAAAATTTAGGAGGAAGAACATTAGCCCAGAAAATCTTAAGGCCAGGATATTGGCCTACGATATGGCTCATAGCGAGAAGAAGATGAAGCATAGTGCTGGATCCCGTCCATTTACTATGCACACGCTGAAGTTGATAGAAGACAACCCTGAAAAAAGCCCCCTACGAGGCTCCGCCAGTTTGAGCACACACAAAAATAAAAAAAGGAAATGGGTTTCTGAGAGCATGAAGCAGTTTGCGACGAGCACACAACTTTTGTATTACTTTTGCATTCCTGTTGTATCTTTTTTGGTTGTGGCCAGTTGCATTGTTCTAACATTTCCGTTGTTTACTTATACAGAGTTCATATAAAGAAAAAGTTCAGGCCAACTCCCAGGCAGACGGTAGCCAAACAATGGACGAGGTCTCTTTGTAGTCAGAAGCTATGGGGGGTCCCAAGAAGTACTGTATGCTCGGCCACCCTAGTTAATCCGCACGTTTGTTGCTAGCTGGCAGAGCTCAGTCGTAAGGTGCAACCAGTTGTAGGGGTCCTCGGGTTGAAGTGACGGAGAAAGAGCGCTTCGCCACATTATTTGATGAAAGACTTACGAAGATGATCCAAGACGCTTTTCTTATGCCCATGCCCAGACTTCAGGTAATACAAATTTTCTCAACTAGTTATATATTTTGGTCATTCAATATGTGATTTTGATTTGTATATATTATGTTGAATCATTTGATTTGTGTAGAGCGATACTGGTCCTAGTTCTAGTGATTCTGAGGGCAGTGAGGACATTGTTGGATCGAACGTGCCTTCATCGAGGAATAAAGAAGATGATGACGGGGTTGGTCAGTCTTCTGTCTAGTGATAGGGGTTGGGGTTATGTATTGACCTACATGTGTAGCTTAGGTTTGAGTTCATATACTTGACTCATTTTTCAAAGTTTGGTTCAATTCATAATTTATCGATTTTAATGCATATGTTTATATATTGTTTGATGAATGCGATACTTATGTCTTATTGTGTATAGTAGATAACTGTTGGAGTGGGTTCTTTGAATGAATGCGGGACAGGAGGTTGAAACGATTTTGAATGAATGCGTTGAATATATCAACGCATTCATTAAAGCCGTTTCAACCAAGGTTAAATCAGTTTTTGGACCGATTTAACCTTTGATTGATATTGGTATGGATTGGGACAGGTGTTTGGATTGGTATTGGGACACATTTTGGATTGGACATGTTTTGGACCAAATTATTTTTTACAAAACCCAGGTTTAGCAACCGCACATCGCGGTGGCTAAACATAATAAATGCAGTCGTTAATCTAATATTTTAAAATAAAAAGAATAATTAGCGACCGCGCCTTGCTGACGCTAAAGTATAAAGAGCGGTCACTAAATAAAAATAAATATAAAATAAAAAACATTTAGCGACCGTGGCATGCGGTCGCTAAATATTTAGCAACTGCAGGGCGCGATCATTAAATGTAGAGAAATCGATTGCTAAATAAATATTATTTAAATTAAAAAAATTATTTAAGCGACCGCCATAACTGTCACAAAATATAGTCAACGAGGTCGCTAAATTTAGCGGTCGATTAGGAAATGCGATCGCTAAATTTTAGCGACCAGACTTATTGCTACCGTGTTTTGTGGTCGTTAAAACTGTTTAACGACCACAACTGCCCCTTTAACGACCGGTCCCTGCGTTCGCTAAAGGGGTAGTTTCTTATAGTGATAGCATATCACATTTATTAGAGAATGATCTTACATGGATGTACTTTAATAATTCATATATAGAATATGTATAAATGTGTGTGTGTGTGAGAGAGAGAGAAAGTCAATGTAAAAAAACGCATTTACATCTACATAATCTATTAACAAACAAAACAAAAAAGTAATACAGTAAAATTCAACGATAGCTTTGCGAACATTAGCACGTTATGTAAGTTTTTTACACGATACATCATCACATTATATTTTTCTATGTAAAGTAGGATATATGAAAACTATTATACATAAGCAGTGTCACTAAAGGTTTCTAATATTACTCGGATGCAATCCTTATTTGTTGATTAATCAATTTATATATTAGTAAACCTTATATTAAAAATTAATTCTAAAACATTACTTAATCAGTATAGCAGCCAGTTAAGACCAATTTTGACTCTAAGAATAAAAATTGTATAATGTAACAATTTACTATAATATATATCTACCATAATCAAGGCTAATAGTAATCTACATATTCTATAGATTTCACAATCCCTTTGGTAAAAGAAAAAATTAGTAGGGTCTGACGACAAAATAAATAGCTATGTAATTTAAATTACTAAATTATGTAATAAAAGTAAAGCATATTAATAGTCTAATACTTATAATTAAAGAACTAAAAACAATATACTTAACATGTTAGTGTCTCCAAAGATCTCCATATGATTTTGGATGGGATCTTTACTCTTAAATTAACTTAATTGTGCAGAAGTAATGAGAACTATATTAGTAAGCCATTTGTAATTTGAAAACTAACTTCAAATAATATAGAGTTCTCTTGAACCCATTTACTACATTACCACGATTTGATTTTGACTTATGTGTCCTTAGGAAAATGTCTAATTTGAAGAACAAAATACATACTGCTGAAAACTAAAACAACATCGGAGATTTAGAAGGAAATAAATGATGTTAAAATGAATTGCATTTATTAGTTTTATGAGTTATTGTAGCCATTGTATAAAAAACTTGCATAATGTATAACTTTGAAACTGTGTAGTACGCCAACATTTTTTAGACATGGCTTAACGACTTACAATTTGACTATTCTCTCTTATATAAAAGTTAAAAAAAAATTCACATATGAAATATAGAAAGAAAATGATAAATGTAATATACCTACGTAATTCTTTAAAATAAATGTAAACGAACATATTCCAACAATTATTCTTTTATAGGCCCTAACGACCAACAAAAAAAGACTCTAATTTTTTTTAATTATTTTGTCTGAATTTTTATCAATGTCTTTAATTAATTTTTTTTAATTCTCATTGATTCACACAAAGTGTTACAAAAGGTGCGCCTAGGCGCACCCCTCGCGCCTGGCTTAGGCCTAGGCGCAGCACGTTCAATTAGGCGAGCGCCTAGTGAGCCTAGGAGCCAAGGAGCTAGGCGCATAACGGGCGGGAGGCGCATGACTAGGCTCACAAAATGTGGACTGTCCATTTTTCTTCCGAATTTTTTTTAGCTTCACTCCACTAATACACTAGACCTAACTCTAAAAATGCCCAAAATCAAAAATAGCTTTCACGACACAGTCAATCAGCTCTCAAATCTCGGTGTCAGCTAACCGCCGTCGTCCTTTGCTCCAGTGAGTCATCCGGTCGTCGCCAAGCCTTCTTCGCACCGTCCTTTACTTCTATGCTCAGTCTCTTCTTGGATATACTCATCTTATTGGCCACTACAAAAATCCAAAAACCCCATTAACTCGTGATTGTTAATCATCTCAATGCCAATGACTAATGAGGAAGATTAACACACAGAAATAACCAAGTTAGCCTTTAGATGAACCAAGACTAGCAAATATGTCAGAAACTTGTTAAATTACGATTTGATGGAATTTGAAATTATTTCTAGTGTTTGGAAGTTTGTTAATTATCATGTTCTTCTTTTTTAATTACACAATTTTATTGTTTTAGTGTATTAATTTTTATTTATTTTAATATTGCGCCTCTCTTTGAAAAGGCCGCCTCCTGCGCTTTGCGCCTTGTGCCTAGGCTCCAGGGACCTTTTGCGTCTTAAGTGTGCCTGCACCTTTAATAACACTATTCACACAACATAATTTCTCATAGATTAATCGATTTGTAGTCAAAATTGATGTCTAATACCTAGGATCAATTGTTATACAATTTTTTTTGGTTAAATCTTACTGGTCATTTTTTATTTTGAATTTCTGATTGATTCGTACAACATAATTGCGCAGAGATTAATTGTTTGTAGTCAAAATTGAGGTCTAATGCCTATGATCAATTTATGGGCAAAAAATTCAACCATAATTTGTCAACTTTTCCTTTATGTTATCTGATGTTAGGTTTAGCCCATTAAGTTAACACGTGACAGGCGCATATGACCCTTAAGGCAAGGGTAAAATGTCAAAGAAAGCCATCAAAAAAGTTTATTCCTGTAATCCAAATAACCCACCAAGCACCACCACGATACCCATCACCTTACCCCCCCTCTGTCACCACACCAACGATCCAAAACGAACCCACAACCAATCGAAGAACGGAAGCAGGGGTCGGTGGTGGTGATCAAATGGTTGCTGGTGAAGGGGTGTAGGTGACAATGACGGCGAGGGTGGCAAGGGCTCGGTTGTTTTAGGGTAATGGTGGCCATGGAGGGTGTTGGCATTTAGGTGACAACGTCGGCAAGGCTGGGCTAGGTGGTTTGGGACTAGGGTTAGGATGGCCATTGAGGTGTGTATATGGCATTTGGTGCCAATAGCTGCGAGGTTAGGCTGGGTGGTGATTGGATGATGGTGGTGGTGGAGATTACGATGTAGTGGATGTTGGTGGTGATTAAGTGGTGGGTGTCAAGGTTGATAGAAGAAGAAGTAAAGACATTAAAATTAAAGGCAGATATATATACACCACTTTTTGGCCAAAGGTTTTAAAAGTTGCTTTGATGCTTCTTTTTATTCACAAAGGATCCAACTTTAGCCAAAACTTTAAAAGAAACTCTCTATCACTTGTTTAGTGACGCAGGTGAAGTTTCTTGAGGTGGAGTTCATGGCGCAGAGGGTGCGGCCCCAGAACCGGCCGCCCCACGAGGGTGGTGCCGTGATGGTTCTTAACTCTCCCTTTTGGAGCTCGAAATCAGTGGTGGAGGTTTGGGCACTCCCGGCGTTTGATACACCCGGCCATACTTTGTACTGTCACTTGTTTAAGGAGTACACTTTCTCATTTTTTCATCCTTCACTCCACCTGCAAGCTCTTTATATACAAGACTAGTTCATATTAGTGTAATTGTAGCTCTCATCGAAGCCATAAAACATGTCTTTCCCTTGGTGTTGGATTAACATATGACTCATATGGCTGGATTCAAAACAAAGCACAGGAAATAGGCAGATGGAAAAAGAGAGAAAGAAAAACAAGTTAGAACATTGATCTGATAAAGGAGAGAGAAAAAGAAACGAAGGAGATAGAAAATTGATGGGGGAGAGAGAGGGGGAGAAGGAGAGAGAGAGTGTGTATGTCAGAACATTAAAGAAATAAAAGACAGAGAAAGAGAAAAAAAGTCAGAAATATAGTGCCTCAGTCGTCCAGCACATAATGTAGTGAATGGGCACTGCCTCAAACTAGAGGGTATTTTTGTTAAAAAATTGTCTACTTCATAATGTAGTGGACGGACTTAAAAAATGCAAAAAAAAAAAAAGATCTGGACCATCCACAGACCGCCCGTGGATAGCTAGATCGCGCTGGCAACATAACCCAAGTTGTTAGTGCGAGCAATGGATCAGCTCACATATATATATATATATATATATATATATATATATATATATATATATATGTATATATATATATATGTATATATATATATATATGTATATATATATATATATATATATATATATGTATATGTATGTATATGGGAGCTGATCCGTTGATAGTACTAGCAAAATAGGAGATTTTGTTAGCGCGATCTGGCCGTCCACGCGAGATCAGTGGACTGTCCAGATCTTTTTTTGCATTTTTTTTAAGTACGTTCGCTACATAATATAGCGGACAATTTTTTGACATAAATACCCTTTTAAGTATGTCTGCTACATAATGTAGCGGACACGTAGGCAGACACTTTTCTCTTTCTCTCTCATTTCCCTCATTATGACATGTTTCTCTCTCTTCTTAGTTAATTTCTTACTTTTTCTGAGTTTTCCTCTGTCCTTTCTCTCTCTTTTCTCTCTCATCCTTCTTTCTTCCATGAATTCCATGAATTTGTCTCCTAAAACGAAAAGAAATCTGTACAATACGATTAATTCCTGAAAAAATAAACTTCTGTTATTTGAGTTAGAAACGCTCCTCAAACTCGCAGATAACCAGCAACCTCATCTCCACGCCTCGAAGACTTGATTGCACCAGCTAGAGAGAGAGGACAGAGGAAAAAACTTATCCGAGGTCTGACCCTTAAAATTATTTTTAGATAAATCAAGAAACTCTAACCCACTAAGCCTTCAAATCATTTTTAGATAAATCAACTCTGTCAATCTACTCTACACACCTATCTGGTGAATACACATCCAGTGTTACAAGTTGTTTATTGTCTCACTGCTGGCTAACAACCCATGTACATAATAAGAAAGGTGGGAGAGAAAGATGGTGAGAGAAAAGAGAGAGAAAGATAAACAAGTTTAAAAAGTGACGTGAGAGAGAGAGGTTAGAAGAATGAGATAAAATAGAGAGAGAGAAAAAGAAGTCAGAACATTAATGATAGAAAGAGAAAAAAGGTCTGAAAACTAGTCCGCTACATAATGTAGCGGACGGAGATAAAGGAGAGAGAGAAGGAGAAAGAAGTTAGAACATTAATGACGGAAAGAGAAAAAAGATCTGAAAACTAGTCCACTACATAATGTAGCGGACATACTCTTTTTAAGCTGGAGGGTATTTTTGTTAAAAAATTGTCTGCTACATAATGTAGCGGACATATTTAAAGAAAGATCTGGACCGTCCACAGATCTCTCGTGGACGGCCAGATCGTGCTAGCAAAATCTCCTATTTTGCTAGTACTATCAACGGATCAGCTCCCTATATATATGTATGTATGTATATCTACATACATGTATGTATGTGTGTATGTATGTATGTTAATCCAGCCATATATATATGTATGTATGTATGTGTACATACATACATATATACATATGTATGTATCTATACATACATATATATATATATACACACACACATACACACATACACACATACATACATACATACATACATTTATACACACACATACATACATACATATATATATATGTATATATGTATGTGTATAGGGACAAAGTAACAGTCGTTGGAGAACAAGATGTGACACTTGTCAGCCAAAGGTCATCCGCCACACTGTGTAGCAGATGACTTTTTGACTGACAATTGTCAGGGTCAAAATGTTGTCTGCTACAAAGTGTAGCGGACGGGCAATGAGGGGTATTTTTGTCAAAAGGTTTGTTTGCCAGACTGTGTGGCGGATGACCTTTTAAAAAAAAAAGGTCTGGGCCATCCATTTTTTAAGGACGGACCACCATATCGAGCGGGCAACTTAGCCTATTTTGCCTGTGCGGTATAACCCTAATTCGGAATATAACAAAAAAGCTCCACGAACTTTTGTTAGTTATTCTATGTTTTCTGTTTACGTGAAACTTTCTCTTATTACAAAAATGGCCTAAATAAATATTTATGATAAATTTTACGTGGTAGAATAATTTTACTAGGTTTGTTACATGACCCCGCTTCACTATTTGTCGTTAAAACTCACTACTAAGTATATCAATGCTGAGAAAATAAATCATCGCTAAAAGTTGTTAAAAAATGCATCGTCTCTATACATGTTAAATTATCGTCGCTATAAATTTAAAATTAATCTGTTGAAAGTATTTCAGTGTTCGGGGTATTACACTCTCCTTAACTTATAAAAAATTAGTCCTCAAATTTACGCACCTATAGTGTTGAATAGATGAGGGTAAGCACTTTGTATGGCATCTCTCGGTTCCAGGTAGCCTTTTCGGTAGTGTGATTTTTCCACAGTACCTTTACCAGTGGTATCACCTTAGTCCTTAGTCTTTGTTCATGACTGTCTAATATTTTCACCGGTATCTCCTTATAACTCAAATCCATCTGAATATCTTCTGCACAATGCTGTAATACGTGAGTCGGATCATGAACATACTTCCCAATACCGATACATGAAATTCATTATGAATGTGTGACGGATCCGGTGAGAGTGCCAAACGATATGCTACCGGTTCAATCTCTCTCAAGGATCTCATAGGGACCAATATATCTAGGACTGAGCTTGCCCTTCTTAGGAAGCTGCTCATAACTCCCTTCCAAGGTGATATTCTCAGAAATACTCTGTCACCAACCTCAAATTCTAGATCCTGACTACGCTTTGAAGCATACATAGGTTGCCTATCCTGAGTCGCTCTCATGCATGACCAGATGAAATCAACCTTCTCACAAGTTACCTAAACCAAATCTGGGCCGATGAGTCGACACTCTCCAACTTCATCCTAGTACAAAGGGGTTCCGCACTTCCGACCATACAAGGCCTTAAAGGCGCCATCTGGACATTGGCCTGATAGCTGTTGTTATATGCAAACTCGACCAACAATAAATAGGTATCCCAACTACCTTGAAAATCTATGACACAAGCCCCCAGCATGTCCTCGAAGATCTAGATGGTCTTCTCTGACTGACCATCTATCTATGAATGGAAAGCCATACTAAACCTCAAATTAGTCCCCATAGCCTTACGGAAACCCTCCCATAACCTCGAAGTAAAATGTGAAACCCTATTCGACACAATCAAAATTGGTATTCCGTGGAGTCTCACAATGGTATCCGCAAATAATTGAGCCAATTATTGCATAGTAAAATTGGCTCGAATAGGCAAAAAGTGTGCTGATTTAGTGAGCCTATCCACCACAACCCAAATCATATCATAACCCCAAACCATCATGGGTAAATCACCTACAAAATCTATAGTGAGCCTATCCACCACAACAAATAGAGGCCGAACACTAGAAGCCAACAGTTCCTGTTGCCTTCTAGTGTTCGGCCTCTATCTGTTGACAGACCAAACATCGAGACACAAAATCCTCTATGTCTTTCTTCATTCATGACAACCAGAAATGCCCTCGAAGGTCATGATACATTTTGGTACTTCATGGGTTTACTGAAAAATATGAACTATATGCCTCAGATAACAACAATAGTTTTAGCTCCTCATCATTTAGGACTCACAACCAACGGCCAAATCGTAACACTCCCTCAAAGTCAACCTCAAAATCTGTCTATTTCTTGCTTCCATTACCTCTAATGATCTTGGAAAGCTCAGGGTCGCTTGCTTTTGCTTATTTAATTCGGTTAATTAATATGGGTTGAACATGCATAGACTCCAACATTGCACCATACCCCAGACAACTAAACTCAAGGTCTAGTTGCCTCATTTCTTTGAACAACTGAGGCTGTCTCGTAATCAGTGCTGCTAGGTTCCTAGTACTCTTCTTTTTAAGAGCATCGAACACTACTTTGGCCTTACTCGAATGGTAATGAATGGAGCAGTCATAATCCTTCAGAAGCTCAAACCATCAACGTTGTCTCATATTAAGCTCCCTTTAAGTGTGTGTGTGTGTGTGTGTGTGTGTGTGTTTATTGAGGCTCTTGTGGTCTGTAAAGATCTCACAAGTCTCCCCGTGTAAGTAATGTCTCCATAGCTTTAAGGCAAAGATAACCGCTGCTAATTCTAGGTCATGGGTCGGATAGTTCTGCTCATGAGTCTTCAACTGCCTCGATGCATAGGCAATAACCTTCCCATGCTACATTAAAACATAACCAAGTCTTCTCCTAGAGGCATCACCATAAATTACTAACCCTCATGAACCTGATGGAAATGTCAACACTGGTGTTGCCACTAGTCTTTGCTTCAACTCCTGGAAGCTAGATTTAGAATCATCAATCCAAACAAACCGCACATTCTTTCATCTTAAATGAGTCAACAGTCCTGGGATCTTGGAGAAGCCTTCCACGAATCGCCTATAGTAACTTGTTTGGCCGAGAAAACTGCGCATCTCCTTTACTGTGCTAGGTCTATGCCATTCGGTCACCGTCTTAATCTTTTTTGGATTTACAAAAATACCATCCTTTGATACCACATGTCTAAGGAAACTAACCTGCTGAAGCCAAAACTCGCACTTCGAGAGATTTGCGAACAACTTGTCGTCTCTCAGCTGTTACAACACTACTCTCAAATGTTCCCTTTGCTCCTCATCTAACCTCGAGTATATCATCGATGAACACGATGACAAACTGATTTAAATAGTCTCTAAATATCTTGTTCACCAAATCCATAAACGCTACTCGGGCATTCGTTAATTCAAAAGGCATGACAACAAACTTGTAATGCCCATAGCGTGTCCGGAATGCTATCTTAGGTATATCCTCCTTTCTCACCTTCAATGGATAATAACCAAACCTCAAATATATCTTCAAAAAGTAGCAAGTACCTTGAAGTTGATCAAAGAAGTCTTCAATATGGGGCAATGGGTACTTCTTACAGATTGTAATCTTATTTAACTCTATGTATTCGATACAGTGTTTTAGTGTACTATCCTTCTTTTTCACAAAGAGGACTGGAGCACCCAATAGGGATACTCTAGGTCATATGAATCCCCGATCTAGTAATTCCTACAACTGCTCCTTCAGTTTTTTCATCTTAGCTGGAGCCATATGATACAAGGCCTTAGATATAGGCTCCGAACTTGGAACAAGGTCAATCATAAACTTTATCTCACGGTCAATAGGCTCCTCTAACAACTAATTAGGAAAGACATTCGGATACTACTCTACATAGGGCTAGATGACAACTCAGGACCATTCTGATTCATATCCATGACATGTGCTATATATCCCTGACAACACGAGCACAGTAACCGTTGTGCTATGATGGCTGAAATAAGACTAACCAGCCCATTCGGTTTAGACCCACGATAAACAAACTTAGGTTGACCCAGAATATCAAAACAAACTACTTTTTCATGACAATCCACAGACGCATGATTGGCAAATAACCTATCCATGCCTAATATGATGGCAAAATCACAAATAGCTAGTAGAATGAGGTCCACTGGAAGATTTTTATCCCCAACATGAACAGTACAATCACAAAGAACCATCGATACTATCAAGGACCGATTTTCACCCTCAATTGACGTGTAAAAGTAGGTGATATAAAAGTGTATAAAGCTCTAAAATCAAACAGTACACAAGCATTTAATGAGTCAACTGAAAGTGTACCTGACACCACATCATTGGATGCCGCAGCATCCTGAGTAGACATAGAGAATAGATGAGCTGATGTCATGTGCCTCTGGCCCTGTTACGACTATTGAAATTGGCCCTGCTCACCATATCATCCTCTCTGACGAGGAATATTACTCGCTGCTGCACTAGCTATATGTGCTAGATAAAAAACTGGTTGATTCTATCTAGTCAATGGGCAATCTCAAACCTGATATTCTATGCTCCCACACTTATAGCATCCCCCAGTAAGTATATAGCACGGTTTATCGCCATGGTTCTTCCCTTACGCAATACAAGGAACGGCTTGAGAAACTATCCTGGTACCTGGACCTGCACTCTATTTAGCTCGATGCCCTAGCCCTGGTGGCGGTCTGGACCCAACACTCTTCACCGATCTAGCTCCCTCACTTTTAGAACCTTTAAAACCTGTATTTTGCACTGGTCTTCCCCTAAAATTCTATCTTGGTCTAAATCCTTGATATGAAGCGGGTCTGAACCCATGATTCTGCCTCATCCTCTGACCATGAGCACCCCGATGCGGTGCAAAAGAAAGCTGCTGACGCTTGTTAGCCTTTGAGGACTTATCTTCCTATTTGTCCCTCTTCTGGCCACCTTGGTGCTGCTCAAACCTCTTATTGTGGTCAGATCTCGACTATTCCAATGCACGTGCTAAATCCACGCACTCCACATAGCTCGAAAACCGAGCAGAGATTACTTCATCCTTCATACTAGGCCTAAGTCCTCACTCCAATTTTCAACACATGTGGGCCTCGGTCGATAGTATCCTTTGCGCTAATCTGGCCAATCTCATCTTATACTTATCCACGGTCTCTCTGTCCACTGAGTTATGTTGGTAAGCTCTCTTAGTATCTATTCGCGATAACTCGTAGAGAAGTACTGCTTATTGAATAGCTCCTTGAACTGTTCCCAAGTCACCTCTGACCATTGCTGAGCAGTCTTGCTAGCCTTCACCATGTGCCACCATTGGTTAGCCTCGCCTCTCAGCTTGTTTACCGTAAATTTAATCTTCAACTTAACCTACACTTAAAAGCTCAAAATATCTTCTCTAACTCTGTAAGCTAGTACTCTACTTCTGTAGGGTCCACTGACCCGTTAAAGTTTGCCATATTTTGTTTGTTGAATTCCCTTATGGTATTCCCTTCCTATGCTTGTGGCTGCGACTGAAGAGTGTTTTGTATAATTTGTTGCTGATTGACCATGTTCTGGGCCATAAATGCCAAATCTTGGTTCATAGTGTTTAGGACTGCAGCACGGGTTCCTGATTTGGTTGTTGCTGCTTTGTGGGGGGTGCCTCCTCAACTAGAATCCCTCGGGGGCATCCCCCCAACTAGAACCTCTTGGTCTCTAGTACGACCCCCGGTATGGTCTCCTCGACCCCCAGTATGGCCTTCTCGGCCCCTGGTGTTGCCACGAGTGTGTGCCATGCTATAAATAAACTACTATCAGAATCGAAAAATTGTATATAATAGAAATAATTCAAATTAAAACTTATCAAAATAAATAACATTAATCAAATGTTAAAGAAAATTGTGCACTTCTACGGATTACAAAGGCATAAACCTATTCTCTAATGATACTATGATTTTTTTTTCCTGCTTTCTCTGCCTAATTAGTTCCCTCCTCAAAGTAGTTGTCATATTCCCAAATCCACTACTGTATTTGAGTCAGCGAGAACGTCACTAAGTCAGCATCACCCAGCAGATTTTCTAACTGCATGATCTTCTTCAGGAAGTAGTAGTTATAGTCATATCGCCTTTGCCCCAAAGAGTTATCAAAGCTTCTGCTCAAAAATTTCAATTGCTCTTTTAGTGAATCTCTTTCCTCCCTCAGGTAGACCAAATTTGGGGCAATTCTCTTCGACAATGAACAAAGTGACTACAAAAAAAAATGGTTTAAATGAGAGAAGAAGAAACAAAGAATTGAGAACAAGTGAAGTGACAAAGAGACGATACATGGGAAGCATTTGATGTTGTATGAAGAGAGACGATGAGATCTGAAACCAATTGACTATAGGCATTATATCTTATACTAGTTGTGAGCAAGATTGAATGAAGAATAAAAAGATGGAGAAGAAGAAGAAGAAGAAGAAGAAGAAGGGAAGTGTGGTTTGGTGGTGTCTGTGATTGACAAAGGAACAGATAGAAGGATGTCATACCTGATACTATGGTCGCACGTGAGAGAGAGAGAGGTGGTAGCAGTAGTAGAGAAGAGTAGCGACAGTGAAAAGAGAGCAATGCCTGTGGAGCCTTCGCTGGTGACCCGCCGCCGTCACTGGTCACTCGCCGGTCTTTTCTCGAATCTGGAACAAGAAGGAAGAACGGAAGACCTTCTTCAGGCCAGTCTTCTCTTGGCCTATCTTGATTTGACTGTGTGTGTGTGTGTGTATGTGTGAGTGAGAGAGAGAGCCCCTATAGCCATCTGGCCGTCGCCCATCTGCCAGAGAAAGATGCAAGAGTGAGACAGAAGAGTTGCACACCAGATCGAGCAAAGACGAGAGAGGGAGAGAGAGAGATGCGGTATATAGAAAGCGAAAAACAGAGTTATTTTTTTGGATTTCTTGAAAAATTATATTCGTTGCTAATTGTGAAAAGTAAGTCAAAACAAGCGCCAAGAATCCTTTTCCCTCCTGAGCCACTTCTCAATTTCATCGATAAAAATAATGATTTGTTGACGAATAAAAGCATTCATCAAGAAATATTGAACTATTATCAACGAATTCAGTATTCGACAATGTTTGTCTACCTTTGTTGACGAATCTAATTTGTTTGTCGCTAAATGAAAATTTTCTTGTAGTGTTTGTAGTAACCTACTAGGCCCAAAAAACTACACACCTCCTTTAATATGCTAGGTCTCTGCCATTTGGTCACCGTCTTAATCCTTTCCAGGCATAGAGAAATACCATCCTTAGATACTACATGTCCAATGAAACCAACCTGCTGAAGCCAAAACAAGAACTTTGAGAGCTTCGCATACAATTTGTGGCCTCGCAGTCGTTGCAATACTAGTCTCAAATGTTTCCTATACTCGTCTTTAGCGACCAATTTTTAGGAACCATAAGTTGAAATTTAACGATAGCAATTATAAGTGATGTTAATTGGAGCCTTTAGTATTGTTTAGCGTGAGTGACATTTTTAGAAACCTTTAGCGACAATTAGCAAAGTGGGGTTAGTTAAAAATTTAAATTTTATTAGGGTAATTGGACAATTAAAAGAATAAAAATTCTGAGTTTTAGGTTAGTCAACTCATTATTTTTTTGAAAGCAAAATTTAAGAGGGGATAAGGGAGAGGGAATAGGAGAAAATTGATCTTTTTGAACTTATTCCATCTTCGGCTACAAAAAGTCATATTCAAGAAGAGAGTGTGTGTGTGTGTGTGTTTGCCGACAAGGTTTCAGTGAGTTGCGTAGAGTCTTCTGTAAGATTTTTCTAGTCCTTTTGTCTCAATTTATTCATGAGATAAAGGGCCGGGATTGTGATTTATGTTGTGCGTGAAGTGAGGGCAGGCGCCACTGCAGTCAGGCAATGGTTGTGCCGTAACATACTGGATGTTGTGAAGATGGTATTTTGGAAGGTGTAGGGTATGCCGTGAGGTGTTTGTGGGTGGGTTTTATGGCTGTGAGAAGGGGGTGCAGTCGTGAAGGAAATTGGTATGAGAGTGCATGTGTGGGTGTGAGCGTTGGGCAAGAGGAAGAGCTATTGCATGTCGTATCCATTTTTTTGTGTGTATTGTGTTTGGTGGGAGTTTTGCATGTGTCTAAACCCATTTGAGTGTGTGTTTTTGTGTGTAACCATGAGTGAATGAATGTGTGTTTGTTAAACGGATGATTCAGTTAGTTAAAGAGATGATTTTAAAATGCTTTTGATGCTTTTTAATTTTTGATTTCAAATTTTGTATTATCCTTATGTATTGTAAAGCTATTATAAAGTTTTTGGGACTTTGGTTTGCTATAGAAGTATTAATTTTATTTTTGAGATTTTTCTAGTATTTAAGAAAATCTTTTTTAATTAAAGAAAATATTTTTTAATTAAAAAATTCATATTGTAACTTGTTATCTGTTTTAAGCTATAAAGTATTTTATAAGGATTTGTTATGAATTTGCAGTGTCTTAATGCCTTATAGAGAGTACCAAGTTATCGATTAATAAGTTGGCTGTCCGAGGGATCCATTTTGTTTTGATTTAGATTTAGATTGAGAGTGTCGGAGTGAGTAATTAGCATAAGGATTTATGGTGTTATAAGACTGAAATTTGTAATAATACTTAAATTCTAATTTAGGTTAGCTCGAGAATTTTGGACAAGGTTGAATAACAACTTATAGCTTGAATTGAGGTAAGGAATTTTTATCCGAACCAAGCTCCTCACAATTGATTTTCCATATTATTCTATTATGTTATTGCTATTCCTTTGGATTCTATTATGTTGATAAAGTTTCATTGTTTACCTTTATAACCTCCCTTTGAACCTTAAGCGTTTGTTAAAAAATTCTTATTGATGCTCATTATTATTACTCATTGAGCGTCAATTTATTCGTTAAACTAGCACTTATTGTATTTGCTATATTGACATGAGATTCTGCATTGATGTGTTTTAGCGGGGAGTAATTGGTGTGTATTGGAAGATTTGGTGTGTAATTGTGTGGGCAAGTACCTTGATTATCTAGCCGGTGTATCGGTGTGGGCTACTACCTTAATGAACTAGCCGGTATAAATATGCATATGTAGTTATTCGTGTTAGTGAGTATCGCATTTGTGGCTTGTTAATTGATTACACTCCACTACCTGTGTGGCTTTGTAATTGCTTATGTTCAATAGTATCTATGATTGTTTGCGTTGTATCAGAAAATCATATTGATTTCTGATTGAACTAGTTATGATCATTTTGAAACTCTTGGAAAACTATCATCGAATTGCATATGTGAATTATTTCAAAATTTCTATTTTTGAGTGACCTCACTGAGCACTCAAAAGTTCACCCTTGTTTAACTTCATTTTTAAAGGGTAATGTTCACAATTAGATTGCTCAGAATTGGGTTTTGAGCCGAGCATGAGAATTATTATTTAGTTACCGTATTGGTCTTTAAAACTCCTGCATGGGTGAACTTTACTAGTTTATTATTTAGGTTTAAATCTAGTTTCCAAGTATGATTCTATACTGAGAGTATTACATTGTTTAATGGTTTAGTTGCTCTGATAATGGTTGTTCATTGGGTTGTGAGTATAATATTGTCCATTTGTAAATAATCGAGTGAGTATTAACGTTCTGAAAATTCTGGGATGTTACATGTAGCGTCACCATATGGTTCTCGGGTCAATTTTTTTAACTTGAGTGAGATTTTGGAGCTTGCTTTGGAGATAGCAGTTGTATATTGTTTTCTATACTGTTATCTATATTTCTTAGTAGCTTATGGATCTTATGGTTGAGCCGAGCTTTTACATTACGACAAAATTTCAAATTTTCTTCTCATATTTATTATTTTTCTATAAAGAGATGATAGAAATTGAGTTCATGAATCCCTGCCATATGGCTAATTCATAATTTGTACATGTGTTTTTCGATATGTAAGATTTTTAAAGCTCTCATATTTAAGAAACATTATGAAGACACATGGTTTGTTGAGTCTTTTCGTTGTGCCATATCATCATGAAAGTCCCAGTTCAGCTGACCTTAAAAACATTTTTTATAAAGCTACACTTTGAAGTTATAATTGTTAGTCTTCTAAGGAAGGATGCGAAATAAAATATTAGGGGTGGAAGCATCTTATTCCTTACTATCTCACTATCTCATTAAGAGACAACATCGATAAAAGTGTTGTTGATGCTCATGAAGGTCGAGAACAAGCTCAAATTTTGAGATAGTTTTGGGAATTTTCTTTCCAAAGATAGCTGTCATTTAATTTGAAAGTTATTCTTTAGAAAACTTTTATCAACAAATACGTACCTATTAACAAGCTTAAACAGACTTGCTTGGAAGACTCATGTACTATTGCCGTTGAATGAAAGGTAGTTAAAGCTTGAGTATGTCATTTGCGCAAGACATTCTTCTTGCTGTTTGCAAACCATAGAAAGGTTTTTGTCGCCAAATCAAATTTTTTTAACATACACACTTTTAGCAATAAATACCTAGAACGGTGTATGTATAGGGACTTATAGCCTCATTTCATTTTTTAATATAGACGTAAAGATTTAGTAGGTTACACTGACAATCCGATTTTCAAAAAAGTATGTATGCTTCAATTGCATAATGTTAGCAACCATTTTTCGGTATTTATAAACTTTTCACGATATATATACAGTTATGTTTTGAATACTTTGCTAAGAAAAAACAACTACTTTCCTAAAATTATTTACAAAAGTGCACATACTTATGTGAGCATTTTCTTTTTTACCCTGTACAATGTGAAAAAGAGTAACGACCCAATCCATAGTCCCACCACAGAGCAATGCCTCCATCAAAAGAGCTAATCAAGTAGGTACTGATGAGTTCTTTGACAAGGTCTTATAAGGGTCATCTCATACTATTTCACATCCGATGTGGGATATTACAATCTCCCCTCTTGATACCTTAGCGTCCTCGCTAAGGCTCGATCACACATAGCCCAGAATCTTCCTTTCTAGCCAATGTGGGATGTATCGGGCTCACCATTCGTTGCCCCAACTATCCTCTTGATGTGGGATATACCCGGGCTTACCTTTGTTTTCCCAACCATCGGCAACCCGACTGGATATCCCAGCCTGAACTTTCGAGAGTCAGCTCTGATACCATCTATAACGACCCGATCCATAGCCCCACCACAGGACAATGTCTCGCTCAAAAGATCTAGCCAAGTAGGTACTTATGAGTTCCTTGGCAAGTTCTTATAAGGGTAATCTCATACTATTCCATATCCGATATGGGATATTACAAAAAGAATATACATCAAATCCCTAATGATGAAATTTATCGACTTAGGAGTATTTTTTGTTATTGGATCCTCGGCCTTTCGTTATTCTTTTTATTCCTTCAATAGCTATTATGCTAGTTATCCGTATAAAGAAACTAAGGAGACCTTTCAAATTTTCATTTATGAAAATTTGTCACAAAATGTATACTCTAAAGTCCTTATATGGGTATAGTCGATGTAAAGTAGTACTAGAATATTCTAGACAAAAAATGTAATCCACTCTAACTATTATTTATTCAATTTGCGCTCCAACTGTAAGGTTTTGTATGCAATTACCCCTCTTCTGTACTATCATTAATCTTCATTCTTTTGTCACTAATATAAAATCCTTAGTAGCAAACAAATATGGGCTAAAAAGTCAAAAAGAGAAAACAAAAAATTAATGTTTGAAATATTCATGCTAAATGTACGTATACTATCATTCTGGCAATATAGGAGCTAGAAACCAAAGAACGAAGAAAACCTAACATTTCTGTTTGCGGGAATCTAAGTCAATGTAAGAAAATATCCACCATCAATTATAGTAATTAAGAGCCTAAAGCTTTATCAAATATGATAACACGTTGATCTATATGAGCAGATTTTAGATACGGTAGAGGGAACAGGCAACTTAGAAAGCTCTTTGTGGTATTCAGTGCTGTTAAGGCAACCTTATGCGAGAATATCTTAGCAAATTCCTTAGAAGATTAAGTTAATAGTAGTTTGTTCCTGTCGCATTCCATTGCATAACATGAAATCGACTCGGATAAAAAAGTTAATTAGCATAAAACTAAAAGGTAAAGTGCAAACATCAATTCTCGAGATTGAAAAAAAAAAGGTAAAATGGTAACAAAAAAAATTATATTATGTCTAATGTTGAGCTACATTCTCTGAAAAAAGGGATAGCAAAAGTATTATCAGATCTAACCAAAAAGGGTTGATAAAAAAACACTAAAGTGTTTTCAAGAAAAAAGCAGTGTAATAAAATCCCTGAGTATAAAGAAAGTATATGCATGCTCTGTGTGCATATATTAGAGCCAATCATAAAATGATAAAACTACAACACTAAAAACAATTCAACACTTGTTTTGCTTATCTTCTCTTCATTTGTTGCATTAAAACCTTCATATTTTACCATCTTTGTTAAAAGGAAGTAAAGAACAAATAATGGAATAATTGTAAATATTGTTCTGAAAATTAAATAATTTATCAATTCAAGAAGTGAATTTATATTGTTTTACCGCCTGCTTTCATCGATTAATTTTTCAACATTATAAAGGACATTGGGTTTACAAGATGCACTAATCTGGTTTACTTTAAGAAAGGAGAATAATGAAGTCCGTTGATTGCAAGAAAATGAGAAGGTCAACCGAGGACTTTAAGTAATAGTATCAATTATCAAATGCTTGCCCAAATCTAAAAATTAAACTCATTGACATCTTGATCAATCATTCTACCTTCAATTCATAATCTCTCAATAATGTTTTAGCTAATTTTTTTGAAGAACATATATAATCAAGTTTTAAAGTCGCCATTAGAGGTGGCCTAAAAGAACTCTTTCTAAAGATGTAAATAATAATTGCGCATGGTAACTCATCGTATCATAAACTCTATTTTTGTTGCTATCTCTTTTATGGTGGTTGATTTTATTTATTTACGTTTTTGTTACAATAAAAGAAGGTTTAGAAACTCGAAAAGATTTAAGGCTGAGCAACATTTGCTTAGTTGAGATTTTTTCTAAACGTAACTTTGAAGAGAATCTTATGTATTCATAAACTTTTCCATGAGTTTTTGGTCTCATGCACTAATCTCTTAAGCCTAACATGTTACCCTTGATCTAAAATAATTTTTTATTAAATTAAATTACAAGAGGTAATTGTAGATGATTGGGGAATAAGTAGTTCATATCAAAATGAGTTTAGTGCATAAAAGGAAATGAATGTAAATGAGGTCTAAGATAATATTTACGGTAATTAAAGACATTACAGTTAGTACAACATGGTAGTTAAACGTGGGGGTCCATGGTTGTTGTTGTTGTGGTACCGGTACTAACAAGACAGTAGAAGTAGACGTGGCAGCGGTAGTAAGGTCCAAGTGATGTTGCACGTGTAAATAGTATTACTTTTCTGGTAACGGTGGTGGTTGAGGCATTAGGTGGTGGTGGTTTACAAAAGCGATATACTTAAATACAAGTGGGGATTTACTGAAAGTGGTGGTAGTAGTGGTAATAATGGCATCAATTATAATGGTAGCAACGATAATGGCGACAGTAATGGTGGTTAGAAAATATTAGCACTAAAGTGTTACGGTATAAATGTAGGATTAGTGGACATTTAATGTCCGTAACTGTAATTTGACAAATGGTGAATCTTATTAACCAATGGCTATTCTAGGTTTAGATCTTCCATAAAACTTGCACGTTTTCTCTGATCTACCCACGACTGGGAACTCTTAAAGTTTTTAGTTATTTGGATCATGTTTTAGTACCCATGAACAATAGTAAAAGACTTTTCTTTGGCTTAACCAATTTGTATACCGTATTGTTTTAGTCCGAACAATTTCTTAATGGTACTCTCAGTGAACCATGTATGTAAAACTATACTTATTTAAACATTGATAAAATCACACTTTATGAACTGGTCTAAAAAGTGTACATGTTATTATGTAATTCTCATGACACAAGGTATAAGGTGGTACTGTATGAGATTGAAAACAAATCTACACCCTTCTTTGCTAAGTCCGCACAATTTTGTCACTAAAAGACACGGGAACATTATAAAATATGCAAGCATTCTTTACTCAATTTTGGTCGACGAAAAAATGAAAAAAAATAACAAGGACTTCAAAACTAGCATATTGGTGAATTTTATCATACATCTTTTCCCTCAATAGTAGTTTTAGATGATCAAACGGTATATAACCGAAATTTGGGCTTAAAGGTTCTTTCTATTCAAACAGTTATCATCAATTTTCATTTTTGTATTTTATGTACCGGGCAAATTTATTGAAAAAACTTACAAACTTGAATAATGTCAAAGATAATGTATAAGATGTGTACATCTATCAGCTCATTTTTTGTGTTTCATACTCATTATCTCTCTTTGGGTTTTAAAATATTGAACTTAATTTAACATTTAATTATTGGCATTAAAATCAAATTGGATCGCATCCTGTGCATTTGCACGGATCCATTAACTAGTGTGTGTGTGTCAAAATGTTTCCTAAAAAAGTATATCTTTTTTGAGCTATTTAAAAAAATTGATCACTTTCTAAAAAATTATGCAAGTATTTTTTCATGTTTACCCTTTTTATACTTTTTTATTTTATTTCTCTTTTCACATTTATTTATTTATATTTGATCAAAATGTCCTTCTGTATTGCATTATGAACAATTACATCTCTATTTGTCAAACATTACATTGGCTTAACCATCTAAATTTACATATTCCTCCCTTATACAACTAATACTCCAACAACTTATCCATATCTAAGTCAGCACCACACAGGTTTTTATTTCTTCTTGTTGCTGGGACTCTTGGCCAACTATACACTACTGAACTTGATCCATTGCTGAATAACAAACATAGAGCCTTGAACACTTGTTTGTTTCCTTTCAAATATTCTTGTATTCCTCTCCTCCCAAATACCATAGACAATAGCCGCCACAATAAGCCTCCCCAGTTTATTTTTAAAGCCTTTTACCTTGAATTTCTGTGCTACAAAGGAACTAAATTGCTCCCATGAGTGCAATTTGGGTTGTATCTGCATTCTCCCCAAAACAGTGTGCCAAATTTCAGCTGCAAAGGAGCATTGAGTAAATAAATGATCATCAGTTTCCACATTTTCCAAACACATTACACACTGATTATCTTGTATGACATCCCATGCTTTCAATTTTGCTTTGGTTTTGAGTCGTCCTTTGCCTAATATCCATAGCATTATTGCACATCTAGGGATATTACATGTAAACCATATAAATTTCCATAATGCATCACAAGCACCATGCCTTCTGAATGCATCCCAAGCTGATTTGATGGTAAACTTTCCATTTTGGGTCAGCCTCCATTTACATTGATTAGAGACTTCTGTATTTGGTTGTTGTAGGTTGAGCAACATTCAGTTTATAGTTCTTAGCTCATTTGATATGTTCAGTAGTGGTCTCCATATTCCTCCTTGTATGATAACACATACCATTGCATTCTCCGGTAGTCCTGAGTCATATAGAACCCTTTCACCAAACTGTTCAACCAAAGTATGCTCATTAATCCATATATCCTTCCATAGCCAAGTGTTCTTCGAATTCCCATCACCAACTCTATATTGAATAAACTGACTGCACTGTGTTCTAATCTTGAGCAATTTGCACCACGTTCATGATACCACTACAAGAAAAAAGGCTTTTAGCGACGGGATAATCCATCTCTAAAAGCCCAAAATCCGTCGCTAATAGTTTTTGCGACGGATTTAACGTCGCTAAAAGTCCCTCGTGTAAAAGCCTGTACCTAAAAGTTTGGCGACGGAATTTTCAAATCGTCGTCTAATTTTGCATTTTTTTAGCGACGGAGTTATTTACTAATTAACGACGGAATATCCGTCGCTAATTATATTTTACGTATTTTAATTTATTTTCTATTTTGTGAAATTAGCGACGGAATATCCGTCGCTGATTATTTTTAGAGACAGAACATTCCGTCGCTAAATAAGCCTTTTGGCGACGGAATATGACGTCGCTAAAAAGCTGATAGTAGGACACTTTTAGCGACGGAATTAATCCGTCGCCAAAAGTCAATTTTTTTTATTTTTCTATTACCCAAACCTGTAATAAATATTTCAATTCTCAACAACAACGCACAATAATCAATACACAAAGAAATATATATAATCAATCTTAAAAATATTTATTATAAAAAATTCATGATGAACAAGTCGGGAACCGGATACAGCCGGTTAGGGGAGGGGAGAAGAGTACAAGCCGGGCAGGGGGGACAAGCTGGGGCTGGGCACGAGAAGGGGCTCATCAGGGGTTACCGAGTCCCGGATCTGGATCCTGCTGATCCGGGGCCGCCTCGGCATGTCCAGCAGGGGTACCCTGCTGATCATGCTCCCTGATCATCCTCAACACCACCGTAGCAATGCGCTGGATCTCCTCCTCGTCCAATGGATGCCGAGGAGCCGGTGTCTGTGGAGGGGCAGTGGGGGTGAGGACGCTCCTATCACGGCACGAGCAGTCGTGCTAGGCAGGCCGCGTATGCGGCCTTTCGGCCGATTGACGACCTCCGGCGTATCCAGCCATCGCTTCAACGCCCCAGTACTCGCACCCGTACTAGTGGACGCTGATGGCTGTCCGGACTGCTGCTCGGACCCCCTAAGCTGTTCATACGAGGCCTGCAAAAATAGTGATTTAAAGATATGTTAGGGCATTAATTAACGCAACAGACATTGAGGATAGAAAGACAAAAAATTAACAACTTAAACAAATTGACTCACATCGATCCGCCGGGCAATATCTGAAACATAGTCGCCCGCCCGGTGCGCCTCGTCCTTGTCCTTCTTCCGCACGTGCGTCTGATTATACGTCAGAGCTACGACCTCATCCTCCTCCAGATCCGGGTGCTCGACCGCATTCATGTGTCGGACGATGTCGTGTGGCACCGACCCCCCCGTGTGCGTCGGATCTTTGTTCTGTCTGTTCTCGGCCCCGCTCTTACTCTTGGCGTCCCAGCCTGGATCCGCAGCCCACCGATCTATCATCTCCCCCCATACAGTAGGAGATATCCAATGTGGGGGATATCTGTCATCTCCGTCATCGGGGCACCCTCGGGCAGCATCTTCTTCGCCCGGTCCCGTGCGTCGTGGAGCCATCGGCGGTAATTCTTGCCGATGTAAGCAAAGAAGGCCTGCCACCCCAGTGCCTGCTGATCAGGCGAGTCAAACGTGAACCCCTCCTGTAAGGCATTCAATAACACAAATTAACTACAGAAAACAAACTCTAATTAAACAAATACTATCGCAGAAAAAAATACTTCACCGTACCAGCCACTCCTCCCATAGGGACTCCCTCGCAGCGGCATCCCAGTCCTTCCAGTACAGGCGTGGCTCGAAGAATCGGCCCTTCACAAGAACGCCGATCTTCGTCCTCGCCTGATTCTCCAGGATCCTGCCAAAGAAGTAAATAAATAAATTAATACAGTTCAAATATAAATTAACACCCCAAAATTTTAAATATAAGGCATGATGTGATTTTTTTTTTACTTACAGGCCCTCCTGGGTGAGCGTAACTCTCTGTTTACGCTGGGGGTCGATGCGTACCCCGCGTGTCGGCCACGGCCTCGTCGAGATCCTACAAAACACAGACATTAATACAGTTCAAATTTACTTTAAATATAAGGCTAGCGAAAATGTACTAAACACCGTTATCAACTATACCTGAGGTAGAACCCACGGAAGAAGGAGAATCAGCGCGCGTGTGGGATGAATCTGCGTCGGGCTGGGGCGACGGCTGGGTCTGGGGCTGGGGCCCCATCTACCCGTCGTGAGCACTCTGTGCCTCGTCATCAGTGGGCAATGACGAGGTGGGACCCACCGGGGAGGAAGCAGCTCGGCGTCCAGCCCGGCCACGAATAGCCCGTATCCTATCCATATCTGACTTCGTATAGATAAATTACAAAGACATTAACACATTAAAAACAATAATTTGGCAGAAATCATCATCGGCACTATATATATATATGAACGGAGGTGCAAAAACACATCAATATGAACCAAGTTCTAAAATGTTACTACATTTTTCCCGTGATGTTACAACATTACAAGTCAATCATTTTCAGTTTGAGAATCATCATCATCTTCATCACTTTCCTCGTCGTCCTCTTCTTCGTGGGACTCGTCGTCCTCTTCATCTTCTAATTCATCCTCTTCATCAGTAGACTCGGTCACATCATCTCCAACACTTTCCACGTCTTCCGCGTCATCATCTACGACTTCTTCTCCTACATGAAGTGTTGTTGGAAGAGGAAGATCGTCCTCCTCGTTGTTGACCTCAACAGGGAACAAGACAGGTGGTTGGTCGGCTTGAAAGGAGTCTAGCTCACTGTCATATGTCACGGGCAATTTCTTGGACTTGATAATTGTATACCAATGAGATTTGGGATTGGCGACGTCCTCCGCGTAAAAGACTTGTACAGCTTGACTAGCAAACACAAAGGGCTCGTCTGATGCAAGTCTTGACTTGACATTGACATCTACAATCCCTTGAGAGCTAACACGGATTCCTCTACTGCATGTGACATCGAACCACGTACACTTGAACATTACCAGGCGGTTTTGGGAACCCAGATATGTTAGCTCAACAATCTCATCTAGCTCTCCGTAAAAGTCCATGCAATTCTCGGCATAACAGTCGCCGTTGACCAAGACTCCACTGTTTTGGGTTTGTTTTGTTCGGTCATCATCTTTTACGTTAAACCTAAACCCGTTGATGATATAGCCTCCATGACAGGATGTTTGTTTGTTAGGGCCTTCAGCTAGTAATTTCAAGCAGGAGGCCACTGGTCTATCCATTGACTGAACCTATTGTAGATGACGGTAAAAATTAAGGATAAATCAGTATACTAATTGGCCACAGAACTGTATATAACACATAATATAATTTCGTTAACAATCTTACACGCCTTTTGAACCACTGTACAAATTGTGATTTCCGATGAGATTCAAGTCCAGCGGGATCAGTGATTAAAGATTCCGCATCGAACTCACTGCAAACCAATATAGTTGCAATCTTATCACACACTTTCAATTATGTACAACAATGTAAGTGAATTAAGACTTTAACTTACTCAACGAATGCCGAAACTTCATCGCAATTTAGAAGGGCATATATTGTTGCAACACTGTACTCTTCATCTGTTAGCCATCGAGTATACGTTCGGCCGAACGGACTACCTGACTGCTTGAATATTGACAATTGCCCTTCCAAATTTGTGCTTGAACCGGGGTCATTTCGGCCTAGTTGATTTAACCTTGTATCAACATCAGGCCCGAAATATTGACTACAAAAGTTTACAAGTTCTTCCATTATGTAAGCCTCCGCAATTGAGCCCTCAACCCGAGCCTTATTGCGGACTTTTTTCTTTAAATGGAACATGAACCTAGAAGTTTAGCGAATCGAGTTAGGTGGAATATCAATGATAACAGGAGTCGCATTAATGTAAACGAACAACTGTAACAATTTAAAGATTACCTCTCGAAGGGATACATCCACCGATATTGCATGGGTCCACCCATCTTAGCTTCATATGCCAAGTGAACAGGCAGATGCTCCATTGAATCAAAGAACGAAGGTGGGAAGATTTTCTCCAGCTTGCAAATCGTCACCACAATGTTCTTCTCAAGCACTTCCATGTTACTCACCCGGATCGTAGAAGAACATATATCTCGAAAGAAATGAGATAATTCAGTCAAAGTCTCGCAAACAACCCGTTGGCAACAATCCTCGGAAGGCAATAGGAATGAATCTCTCCATGAATACGTGGCAGTCGTGACTCTTCATCCCTTGGAACTTGCATTCTGATACATTGCAACAACGAGATATGTTGGACGCAAACCCATCTGAAAGCTTCAAATTCTTAACCCACTGACAGACCTTCTCCACTTGTTTCTTGTCTAGACAGTAAGGTGCTTTCAGAAGTATCGTCCTCCCACTGACTGTCTGAGGATGCAATTCACGGCGTACACCCAACTGTTGTAGATCCCTTCTCGCTTTAAAGGTCTTTCAATTTGCCCTTGACATTCATCACTGTGTTGAACACATTATCAAAAATGTTCTTCTCAATATGCATCACATCCATGTTGTTTCGGATAACGAGCGTCCTCCAGTAGGCTAACTCCTAGAAGATACAAAATTTTCTCCCGTTGTGCTCTTTCTTGTACCCTAGAATCTTCTGATCTGGCACACCCTTGCCGTGTGGTATGTCAGTATCAAGTGCCTCCAGGTGTGAGAGCACTTCTTCACCAGATGGGTAGTCCAGTGTGACAACCTCACGCTCGATTGTCCCGTCAAATTTATCCTTCTGCCTACGAAACTGATGGCCCGGTGGCAAAAGCTTACGGTGACATCCGAACCCCGAGGGCTTTCCGTCGTGCTTTAACGTATGACCGGGGTTCACGCCCATACAAGCAGGGCATGCTAGCTTCCCATGTGTGCTCCAGCCACACGTCATTTCCAATGTGGGAAAATCATGTATAGTCCACATCAAAGCAGCCCTCATATGAAAATTCTGTTTATGGGATGCATCATATGTTTCGACTCCATGATTCCATAACTATTTTAACTCATCAATCAACGGCCTTAAATACACATCTATGTCCTTGCTGGGACTCTTCGGCCCCTGAATAAGCAACGACAAAAACATGTACAGCTTCTTCATGCACATGTCTGGTGGAAGGTTGTACGGGACAATAATAACAGGCCAACAAGAGTAAGGCGTGGTAGACTTACTGAAAGGGTTGAACCCATCGGTTTTCAGACCAAGTCTAACATTCTGAACTTCCTGAGCAAAGACTGGATGCCTGCGGTCAAACTCCTTCCACACCTCTCCATCAGCTGGGGGTGTCAGCACATCAGCATCGTTGCTACGAGTCTCACGGTGAGCCCTCATATGTTCAGCCGTATTGGAGGAGTAGTACATTCTCTGAAGCCGTGGTGTGACCGGGAAATATCGCAATATCTTCCATGCAATGTTTTTCTTTTTGTTTTGTCCGGTTTGTACCTTGAAAGATCACATACTGGACAGCGTGACAAATCCTTATTTTCTTTCCAGAATAATACACAATCGTTATTGCACGCATCTATCCACTCATAGCTCAACCCATGTTTCCTCATCATCTTCTTCGCATCATAGTATGACGGCGGTAGCTTTTCACTTTCATGCAGAATTTCTTTGAGGTAACAAACTCGTTAAAACCTTTCTTACTCAGCCCGTGGTCTGATTTCAACTGTAATAACCTACTAACCGCAAACAGCCATGTGTGTTTCAAAGCTCTATCCCACAGCGGCTCTTCCGCAGCTCTCAACAACTCATAAAACTGATGAGCCCTCTCGTTCGGCGGTTGGGCACTGTCCTCACCACCGTCGTTACCCCAGTCAACATTAGCATACCCAGCATCCATAATCATATATCGGTAATCATATCGTGCCTCCTCCCTAACTTCAGTTTGACTAGCCGGGTTGGACGACAAATATGCCACCTTGTGTATCCACCCATAAAACCGTACCGACGAATATGCCATTTTACTTCAATTCTTTTTTTCCAATGCAACAACTCACATCTACCACACGGACACCTTATCTTATCAAAGTCAACATGTGCAAGATGCGCATAAGCGAAGTCCAGAAATTTGTCAACGCGATGCTCAAAATCGTCAGCATTCTTCCTTTTCATCCAACTTCGATTGACCTACATGACGACTGAGATAACGTACTGTATACCACCTTCAATTATGACCAATCATTAGGCAGGGTCGATGTAAATAGAAATGCGTGAATATGACAACATCTCGTTATCTATGTCCCTCAATTCTCTAATAGGTAGTAGTCCTATCATATTCAGAAAAGCACATGTTTATAAAACAGTGAAGAACTCATGCTTAGTCCTATGTCTTCAAAAAATTCGGCAGCACCTCCCCGCATTTCTCCAAGTACACGACATCGATTAGGTGTTCTAACATTCATCAAACCTTTCCTTGTAAGGTTTGATGGATGTTCGAACACCAGATCTGTATGCACCCGGAGAAACACGTGAGAACGTGTACCAAATATCCATGACATAGAACACAGAGCATGAGTTGAAACACTGTTTAATAAATACGTAACTTTTCTAAATTGTTCAAAGTGGACATTCAAAGGCTCATTACAAAGCATTCTTTGTAATGAGTACCTTTGAACGGGAACTAAGGGTTTTTATGCATGCATGCGTTCATAAATGATAAGTGTTTGTAATGAGTACCTTTGTCCTTGTCTGTGCTACCTTTGAACGGGAACTAAGGGTTTTTAATGAGTACCTTTGTCCGTGTCTGTGCTACCTAACGGGGATCTCAATCCAATTGGGTCCCATCTTCTGTCAACAATCTCAATTCTCAAATGCTCAATTCAATAAAAATCACACATTCAATCCAATTGGGTCCCATCCTCCGTCAACAATCTCAATTCTCAAATTCTCAATGCACAATTAACAATCTAAAATCATTAATTAGACAACCTAAAATCATCAATTAATAATCTCATTTACTTCAAATGCACAGCTAATAACCTAAAATCGTCAATTAACAACCTGAAATCATCAATCAATAATCACAATTCTCAAATGCACAATTAACAACCTAAAATTATCAAACAAATGATCGATGTTCAAATGAGAAAAAAATTGTTCAAAATGCACATATCCGATGCGCTTGAATTATTTTAATTTAGGGTTCGATTGTATTTGGGCATTCAATTAGGGGTTCAATTAGTTCAATTAGGGCATTCAATTTAGGATTTAATTAGGGTTCAATTACTTCAATTTACGGTTCAATTAGGGGGTTCTATTGATTCAATTTAGGGTTCATTTGATTTGGGGCATTCAATTTAGGGTTCAATTAGATCAATTTAGGGTTCAATTAGTTTAATTTAGGGTTTAATTAGGGTTCAATTACTTCAATTTAGGGTTCAATTATGGAGTTTTATTTATTCAATTTAGGGTTTGGTTGATTTGTGGCATTCAATTTAGGGTTCAATTAGTTTAATTTAGGGTTCGATTCGATTAGTGCATTCAATATAGGATTTAGTTACTTCAATTTAGCATTCAATTTAGGGTTCAATTAGTTTAATTTAGGGTTCGATTCGATTAGTGCATTCAATTTAGGATTTAGTTACTTCAATTTAGGATTCAATTTGGGGGTTCTATTAGTTCAATTTAGGGTTCGGTTGATTTGGGGCATTCAATTTAGGGTTCAATTAGTTTAATTTAGGGTTCGATTCGATAAGGGATTCAATTTAGGGTTCAATTATGGGGTTCTATTGATTCCATTTAGGGTTCAATTATTTCAATTTAAGGTTGGGTTGGATCAGGGCATTCAATTTGGGGTTCAATTAGTTTATTTTAGGGTTCGATTCGATTAGGACATTCAATTTAGGATTTAATTATGGTTCAATTACTTTAATTTAGGGTTCAATTAGTTTAATTTAGGGTGCGGTTGAATTGGGGCATTCAATTTAGGGTTTAATTAGGAGGTTCAGATTATTCAACAAATTCAGATTATACATGGTAGAGAAGACAAATTAACAACAATTTCAGATTATGGCCAAATGCTTCATAATCAACAAATTCATAAGACAAAATAATGGCCAAACGTCCAAATTAACAACAAATTCAGATTATACATGGCAGAGACGACAAATTCAAATGTTTTATGTACGCACATTGAAATTCAGAAGAGCTTATACAAGCAGAAGTGTGATTATGGCCAAATGCTTGATAATCAACTTTGAAAAATAAAGAACAAGATTAATTTAGGGCAATTGACATACAGATCTCGAGGTGGGTACGACGACGGCGACATTGGTGGTGCGGCAGCAGTGGTGGGCTTCGTGGCGCGGCGACAGTGGAGGGCTTCGTGGCACGGCGACAGTGGAAGACTTGGTGGCGCGGCATCGGGTGGCGGACGGGGGTGTAGCCGGAGGAGGTAGGTCGCCGTCCAGAGGGGTCGCCACGGGTGAGAACGGCGGTGGTGGGTGAGAGAAGAATTTTAGAGAGAGAAACGGGGAGAGAGAAAGAAATCAGATCTGGTTATAAATTAGATCTTTAGCGACGGAATAACACCGTCACTAAAAATCTATCGGTGAAGGGACTTTTACCGACGAAATTTTTAGCGACGATTTTATTCCGTCGCTTAAATAATTTAAAAAAATCCTAAAAAAATACTAATTTCTAAAAAGTATTTGGCGACAGTAATTTCGTCGCTAAAAGTTCGTCGTTTAAAGTCCGTCTTCAAATACTTTTACCGACGGTGTCTTCCGTTGGTAATAGTATTAAACGACGGGATCTTCCATCGCTTAAAGACCTTTTTAGCGACGGAATACCTTCCGTCACTAAAAATCCTTCGCTAAATACATATTTTCTTGTATTGTACAACACAGGGGGGGGGGGGGGGGGGGGCTTGAATGTCCATAAGTATTTCCCCTTGATGATATAGGTATGGCACCACTTAACCCACAGGGAATCTTATGAGTTAGGTCCCATAAGTGTTTACATACAGCTGCCTTGTTCCAGTCATCTAGGCTTTTCACATTTAATCCTTCAACAACTCATTTTCTTTCTCTCCTTATCCACTATTTTCACCTCTCTCTTTAAATAGAACGAAAAATTCATAAAATATAATTCATACCTAAAATAAGTGTACAGTTAAAACTAATCAAATAATTTCGGACGAAGGTTCTAACATTATTGCACTGTTTGAGAAGAAAATTGCTGAAAAATCTCGACAGTAGGGATCTATGCCAGCCACAACTGCAGTGAAATGAGGAAAACTACACGCGTACAAAACGAGCCGAGTCAACATAATGCAACTACTGTATAATGTAGGCATTTGTTGAGCCTAATGCCAAAGCCAGCACAATTTGACCTAGCTACCTAAGTCCTAGCTCCCCCTCTCCTTCTTCCTCTCCATCAGCCTACACTAACAGTAAGTGCCCTTTCTATGCCTGCCACAACACTGTAATGAAATAATGCCGAAGCCAGCACAATTTGATTTAGATAGCTAAGTCCTAGCTCCCTCTCTTCTTAGTCCTTCCTCCTCTCCATCAGTCCTGTTAGCACATATCTCTCCTGCATTGATTATCTGTTACCATATCTACAATAATTTAAGGTACTATGCATAGGCTTAGCTGTAGGTTAGCTCTATTTGATTTTGTATATTTCAATTTTCATTTATAAAAACATCTCACCCAACCATTTGAGTTGGCGTGAATTTCCTCTCCAAAAATATCCTGTTCTAACTAGTCCACATAAAAGAGTTTTCGGTCCCTATAAATACAACCAACTTCCACACCCCAACTCAAACCACACACACGAACAAGCACAAGAAAGAATTTTCAGTTCGGCAGAAGTCATGGAGTACCTCTTGGCTACTCTCCTCTCCCTCTTTGTTGTCTTGGTGTCCCTCTCGCTGCACTTCCTCTTCTTCAATACCAAGAAATCAGGCAAATTCCTACCACCAGGCAGGACCGGGTGGCCGGTTATCGAAGAGAGCCTCGAGTTCCTCTCCACGGAGTGGAAGGGCCACCCGGAGAAGTTCGTTTTCGACCGGATGGCCAAGTACTCGTCCAACGTCTTCAGGACCTTCCTTCTAGGCGAGAAAGTGGCCGTGTTTTGTGGCGCACCTGCTAACAAGTTCTTGTTCTCTAACGAGAACAAGCTCGTCCAGGCTTGGTGGCCTACCTCCGTCGACAAGTTGTTCCCTTCCTCAGTCGCCACGAGCTCTTCCAAAGAAGAAGCCATCAAGATGAGGAAAATGCTTCCGAATTTCTTCAAACCCGACGCACTGAAACAGCACGTTGGCATCATGGATCACATCACGCAACGACACTTTGCCTCGCGATGGGACAACAAGGACGAGGTCGTGGTTTTCCCCCTCGCCAAGCGTTACACCTTCTGGCTCGCCTGTCGCTTGTTCGTGAGCATCGAAGACCCCAACCACGTCGCCAGGTTTGCCGATTATTTCGATCTATTGGTCTCGGGGATCATTTCCATGCCAATTGACTTGCCCGGAACGCCGTACCGCCGTGCCATCAAGGCCTCGAACTTCATCAGAAAGGAGCTGCACGCCATCATTAAGCAAAGGAAGATTGACTTTGCCGAGGGGAAGGCGTCGCCGACGCAGGACATATTGTCACACATGCTCCTGACCAGCGACGAGGACGGAAAGTTCATGACCGAGTTGGATATCGCTGACAAGATCTTGGGATTGTTGATTGGAGGCCACGATACTGCTAGCTCTGCCTGCACCTTCATTGTTAAGTATCTGGCTGAGTTGCCGCACATCTACGACAAAGTTTACCGAGGTACGTAAAATCTCATGTTACCTGACACAATTACTACTTTAAGTACCATCTATTGCGTTCTTTGGGATATTTGGTCCTGACAGCTGAAAAAAGAAAATTTTCGGCTTAACTCTGGTCATAGAAAGATCCTTTACAACTCCTCGTGCCGCTAAAAGCGTTAGCAGAAAAGTTACTAAGAATAATAGTGAATATTAGCTGTCGCTATACAAGCGATAAGTGATAGTACACAATCATGATAGCAGCAACAGGAATTTTGAGATAAAATGTTATTTCCTTTAGAGGAACTAGCTAAGGGACCCGTGAAATGCACGGAGCCTTCTTTAATTTCTCAAATATTGTTTAATATTTATTTCTATAGATATTTTACAACTGTTAATTTTTGTAACTTTCTAAAAATATTTTTATAATGTGTTTTTATAGACTGTTTATAACTGTTATTGTTTGAACTGAAAGTAAGAAATTTAATATTAAAAGATTGCCTTTGAATAGAACTTTTGAAAAATTAGCATTATAAAAGCATACCTTAGCAACAAAGATAAAATGCATGATTTAATATGATCAGTTTTTAGTCACGAATAAGATGTGAACGTTACAATTAAAGGTCTTATAGACTTAGGATGCCTTTTCATTAACGTTTCGCGACGATATATAACAACAATCTCGTACTACTATTTAACTAAATTTAAAATTTTAATCTAATATTTGGAGCTTTTTAGATATAATCGTTAGTATGTATCAATGATATATCCGGAACCAATATGATTAAAAAAAAGTCAGTTATTTGTACTATCACTTTTAGTGTTTTGTGAGTTTAATAAGATGTGAACGTTACAATTAAAAGTCTTATAGACTTATGATGCCTTTTCATTAACGTTTCGCGACGACATATGACAACAATCTCGTACTACTATTTAACTGAATTTAAAGTTTTTAGTTTAATATTTGGAACTTTGTAGATATAATCGTTAGTATGTATCAATGATATATCCGGAACCAATATGATTGAAAAAAGCCAGTTATTTATACCATCACTTTCGATTTTTGGTGAGTTTAATCTAGTAAAGAGTGTTATAACTTATTTACTGATGGTATATATGAACCTCTCAATCTTCTTATAAGCATAAATGTCAAATTCACTCACCTTCTTTCTTCATGAGAAACTCTTTGTGTATGTTATTTGTCCCGTGCATAATGAAAAGGAAAAATAGCATTGAAAGTGTTTCTATCTATACATAACTTATTAAAGTGTTGCTAACATGACTTAATGAAAATATCATTGGAATATTAGATTAGTGTAGCCAGGGGCTAGAAAGTGGTTAACCACAAAAACATCGTCTTGCCTAATTAACGAAACTTTAAGGAATCAGAATGTGAGACCAAAATCAAAATCGAAAGATATAATTCATTCTAGGGAAAAAAATTTACTGCTTCTAGTCCTGGATATAATTTATGCACCTTCAAGTTGCTGTATTTAAGTTCATCGCTTGTCTGCATAAGATTTTCGTTGTAACCCGTCTATGAATACTACACTAATACTAACTCCAACTACCTTAATTAGCGCTATCATTGCCACTACAAATGCAATTACCTTCAGCATATTATAACTTTTGCTCGTCAGTGCACTTTCATGTTTTTATCGTCAGCTTTTTTAGGTTCATCACTTGTTCAATCCAGTTTAGATCATAACTTATCAATCAATACTGTAATGTAAATTAATATTATCTCGAAACACCTTAGTGCTACCGCTACAACAACTCTAACAACAACCATCACCTCTTGCGCTACTACTGTTTAGTTATGACTATCACCACCACAAGCATCAGCATACTACACGCCAATAAAGCTACAGCCACATGTTGTCACTACATAATCCAAATCTCACTACCAACATTCCAATTTTACCACAACAATTATCACTATCGTAATTAGCATGATTGATCACTCGCATAATTGCATATATTACCATCGTCACACTCTCGCATCTAGCACCGACATATCGGTTATACCATTACCATCCTGGTGCCACCCAGGCTTCTCTCTTTTTGTAGTTATTTACAAAGGGTAAAAGATTCTTATAACTAATTTATCTTTTGGTCTTTTTTATTCTACAAACTTATTCTCAGCTTATCACAAATTATTCTTCACTCAATTTTAATTTTTCTTGGAGATCTAATATAATTGGTTCTAAATATTTTGTTCATATTATGCATAACATGTTAGATTTTAAGAAAATTGGTGTAAAAAGACGAAAGTTACAATAAAACTTATGGAAAAATAAGATTTCATTTAAAAGGAAAAAAATACCAAAACAAATAGGATGATGTTTTGCATAACTAAAACATTGAGGTAAAAAAAATAATATACGCTATGAAAAGCATACCATTTAATTTGTAAAGATGAATCATTAATTTCATACATGATTTTCGTTGTTTACATTTGTGAGATTTTATTTATAATTGCGAGATTTTATTTTATTTGTTTTAAGTGTTTTTAAGAAGTAAGTAGTCCAAAATGAAGTCTTTTTTGATTACGTAGAGTTTTAAAAGAAGTAGATTTGGTTTTTTAATTTTATAAGATTTACAAAAATCGGGTCAATGATCACACTAAAGAATTAGTAAGCAGGGTATGATTTTTAGATTTTATATTGTCATTTTAAAGTAGTTTTGAGATTTTAATAATCAAAATTAAGGCATAATGTATAAGTATATTGATTAGGTAGAGTTTTAGAAAGTTTATAATTAGTTTCATAGTCTTATAAAGTTTAAAAATATTGCATAAAGCATACCTACGAATTTTTTCATAATAAATTAAAGTAAATAGTTAAATAGAGTAAAAAAAAGAATACCAAAATAGATAGGATTCTTATATATTGAACTCTAAATAAAGAGACCAACTAAGTTAAGTGACTAGCACATGCAAAGTTGAGATAGTTAGAGTTTTAGAAGGTGTATAATTATTTTTTAAATTTTATTAAGTTTAAAAATATTGCATAAATTATACCTATCAATTTTTAATAATAAATTATAGTAAAGAGTTAAATAGAAAAGTCAGGCCAATGATCATACTAAAGAATTAATAAGTAGGGTATGATTTTTTTATTTTAGTTTTTGAGATTTTATATTATTATTTTAAAGTACTTTTGAGGTTTTAATAATCAAAATTAAGGCCTAATGTATAAGTATATTGATTAGGTAGAGTTTTAAAAGGTGTATAATTAGTTTCTTAGTTTTAAAATATTGCATAAACTATACCTACAAATTTTTTAATAATAAATTATAGTAAAGAGTCAAATAGAGTAGAAAAGAAAGGAATACAAAAACAAATAGGACTCTTGAATTTTATATATCTTATTCAAAAGAGTTTGATTCTAAATAAAAAGACCAACTAAGTTAGGAGACTATCACATAAAAAGTTAAAACTTATGTGTCAGAAGAAGACGGCTCTTAAAAAGTTTTACTTGTCGTAAAGATCGAGTCCCAAAAATTCTACGTGTCGCAATTTTAAACAAAGGTTTCAGCTTTATATATATATATATATATATATATATATATATATATATATATATATATAAATTAAAGTAAAGAGTTAAATACTGTAAAAAAAGAAAAGAATATCAAAACAAATAGGATTCTTGAATCATGGACTCTAAATAAAGAGACCAACTAAGTTAGGGGACTATCACATGCAAAGTTGAAGTAGGTAGAGTTTTAGAAGGTGTATAATTAGTTTCTTAGTTTTATAAATTTTAAAAATATTGCATAAATTATACCTACGAATTAATAATAATAAATTATAGTAAAGAGTCAAATAGAAATGTGGGGCCAATGATCATACTAAAGATTAATAAGTAGGGTATGATTTTAGTATTTTACATTTTTGAGATTTAAGATTATTATTTTAAAGTATTTTTGAGATTTTAATAATCAAAATTAAAGCCTAATGTATAAGTATATTGATTAGGTAGAATTTTAGAAGGTGTGTAATTGGTTTCTTATTTTTATAAAGTTTTAAAATATGGCATAATTATACCTACGAATTTTTTAATAATAAATTATAATAAAGAGTTAAGTAAAGAAATGAATACCAAAAGAAATAGGATTCTTGAATTATATATATATATATATATATATATATATATATATATATATATGATCCGTTAAGAGCGCTAGCAAATTGGGTTAAGTTTTCAACGCGATCTGTGGACGGTTTAGATCTTTTTTTTACGTTTTTTTTATGTAGCGGACGATTTTTTGACAAAAATACCCTCCAGTTTAAAATGAGCCCATTAATGTTCTGACTTTTTTTTCTCTTTCTCTCCCCTTCCTCTCGTCCGCTACATTATGTAGCGGACTAGTCCTCTTACTTTTTATCTCTTCCTCTCTCATTTCCTCATTAATATTCTGACTCTTTTTTTTCTCTCTCTCCATTCTTGTCCTCCTCTCATCTCCTTTCTTCTTCTCTCTCTCTTTAATGTTATGACTTCTCTCTCTCCTTTCTGTCTCCTTTCTTTCTCACTTTGTCTCTCTTTTCTCATATCTTCTTTCAAACCCATGTTATGCACGAGAATGTGCTGAAATTTTGAGATCCAGATTGGTGAAACGAGAGCTTGTTTTGATAGCTGTGAGGAACGGTGGTTGGTGGGTGTTTGGTGGTGGTGGTGTGGGGTAGAGGTACTAATTTCGGTTGATAACAATGGTTGGGACTTTTTGTGATGGATAAGAGAAAGGATCCAAGAACTGGCGTTGGTGAGCTCCTTAGCAACATTTTCACCTTCTCTGAGGCTTTCTAAGCTCTAATGGCTCTGTTGTTCGTGGTGTTGGATATCATGTTTCTGTGGACACAAACATATCATTGTTTCAAGTAGTTTTACCATAAATTAAAGTAGAGCAAAAAAGTCTATAAGAAGCCAACATGTAACTTGCTGCCCTTACAAAAAGTTTGATAGAAGATCCTGAACATTTTCATGCACATGTTTTGGATCCTGAGGAAAGAGTTTTCTTTGATTCTCTTTCTTCGTCCTGGTGCTGTTTTGGAGTCTACTACATAGGTTAATATGGATGGTCTTCAATGATTTCTCCTGATGGTCTTAGATCCCCCCACTCCTGATGTTCGGCTTGTCAACCTGCGCCTTCATTTTAATTTGCTAACTGGTCCTTACAATGAGAGAGAGAGAGAGAAGAGAGGAGATGAGAGGAGAGAGAAAAAAATGGTGAGAGAAAAGAGAGAGAAAGAGACAAGTCAAAAAGAAGAGAATGGAGAGAGAGAGAGAGAGAGATAAAAAAAGTTAGAGGAATAGTTCGCTACATTGTGTAGCGGATGAGATGAAGGAGAGAGAAAGAGAAAAAAGGCCAGAACATTAATGGACTCTTTTTAAGCTGGAAGGTATTTTTGTCAAAAACGTCCGCTACACAATGTAGCGGATAGACTTAAAAATATGCAAAAAAAAGGATTTGGACCGTCCACAGATCGGGCGTAGATGGTCAGATCACGTTGGCAACTTAACCCAGTTTGCTAGCGCTCTTAACGGATCAACTCCCTATATATATATATATATATATATATATATATATATATATATATATATATATATATATATATATAATTCAAAAGAGTTAGACTCTAAATAAAAAGATCAACTAAGTTAGGAGATTACACATGAAAAGTTGAAGCTTACGTGTCAGAAGAAGAAGGCTCTTAGAAAGTCCTACTTGTCTTAAAGATAAAGTTCCAAAAAAATATTGCATAAATTATACCTACGAATGTTTTATTAATAAATTAGAGTAAAGAGTTAAATTTAGTAGAAAAAGAAAAGAATAACAAAACAAATAGGATTCTTGAATCTTGAACTCTAAATAAAGAGATAAATTAAGTTAGGGGACTATCACATGCAAAGTTGAAGTAGGTAGAGTTTTTGAAGGTGTATAATTAATTTTTTTTAGTTTTTTAAAGTTTAAAAATATTACATAAATTATACCTACGAATTTATAATAATAAATTATAGTAAAGAGTTAAATAGAAAAGTCGGGCCAATGATCATACTAAAGAATTAGTAAGTAGGGTATGATTTTTGTATTTTACATTTTTGAGATTTTATATTATTATTTTAAAGTGTTTTTGAGATTTTAATAATCAAAATTAAGCCTAATGTATAAGTATATTGATTAGGTAGAGTTTTAGAAGGTGTATAATTAGTTTCTTAGTTTTATAAAGTTTTAAAATATTGCATAAATTATACCTACGAATTTTTTAATAATAAATTATAGTAAAGAGTCAAATAAAGTAGAAAAGAAAAGAATACCAAAACAAATAGGACTCTTGAATTTTATATATCTAATCAAAAGAGTTGGATTCTAAATAAAGAGACCAACTAAGTTAGGGGACTACCACATGAAAAGTTGAAGCTTATGTGTCAGAAGGAGAAAACTCTTAAAAAGTACTACTTGTCGCAAAGATAGAGTCCCAAAAATCTTACGTGTCGCAATTTTAAGCAAACGTTTTAACTTTTTATATATACTAGTCCAGTAACCCGAGTAAAGCCCGGGCGGGTTTATAAAATAAAGTATACCATAAGATCTTAAAGAGTGTATTAATATATACCATATATCGTGCGACAAAAAAGACAGTAATATTATTTAAAAAAAATCTTATTTGGTAATAAAAATAAATACTGATATAGTAGAGTCATTAAATACTTGTCTTCTTTAAGTTTTTGCTTTAAGTTGTCAAGTAATATTTCACATGAATATTGGCTTAGCATTATAGTAGTAGAATAGTCATTTTAATACTATATAGAGCCAAATAACGAACATGATTGTGGTTGAAATGTAAGATTATGATGTATCTCTTTTGAATTATAGATATTACATGTGAGTATAATTCTTTAGCTTCAAAAGGTTTTGAGGTGCTACATGTTTTTCGAATAATTTTTTATATATATCCTTTTTTATAATTTTTGTGAACACATGTGTGAGGACATTCAACCGGCAAAAATATATCCTTTTTCAGTACTTCTGAGGTATTAATAGTAAAAAATCATACCTTGTAACATTCCGGAATTTTTCGGAACGTTATCGCTCAATCAATCACTTACACTAATATGAATATCCTTAATCTCATCTTCAATAAATAATCCATCAACTGTCAGAGTAACTAAACCGTTTATCAAATCAAACTCTCAACTGACTGATTTAAAATGAATGTCAAATTTACGTCTACGGAATCATAATAATATTATTCACCCACGCAGGGGTTCTAATGGACAATACAATATCTTCAAATCTCTTCTTACGCTCGCTAGGCTCTAATCCTTATTCAGCAACTTAATACTACTTATCACCTGTGGAAAGGAAATCAAGGAAGAGTGAGCATTCGAGAACCCAGTAAGGTCGATCAAAGACTTAAAATAGCAAAACGATTCGGACGATTTTACATTTAAGCCAAATAAAAACATTTACAATGGGAAGCAGAACGATTCAAACAATCTTTCTATATACAATCAAATGATAATTTTGAAAGGTTTTTCAAAGAAAACCCACAGCATTTTAATGTAAACATAGGGAGGAGTATCAACTCATTTCATTTAAATAAATAACCATTTTAAAACACTTAAAGTGCAATAAACATAAATAGGAAATGTTGAACATGAACAGTACAGAAGCAAAGCCACCCTGGCAGTGTTCGATCGCTTTACATATGCATATCTACACTGACTAGTCCATCTAGGTACTAGTTAAACCCATCCAACATACCATCCTTATAACGCCAACAATACAGACCATCCTTATGACTCCTAAGTTACTAACTCGTGTCAACATTGAGAAGCAATAAATGCATTTGATAATATTCAAGGAATTTAAACACAATTCAAAATGTTTGCAGTGATTGAATTTAGTAAACAGATGAAAGTAACGAATTCCAAACGATTGCTATCAGGCTCAAATTAGGATTTCATGGACACTTTCAAAACAAACGTTTTTTATTTCAAACTTAGAAATCAACAATCAATGTATTTTGTAAAACTGTTATTATAAACATTTGAAACAGAATAACAAAATGGGTTTCGGAGAGAAATCCTTACCTCGGTCCAAGCTAAGCAATGCTAACTAACCTCGATCCAAAAGCCGTTGAATTAACCTAAATTGGCAAATTTATTTATTAGAAAAAAAAATCTACACTATTATACTATAAACCCTATTATCAATACCCAAACGGCGCTCACTTCCAACCCCAGAATGACGTAAACTCAAAACGGGTTCCGAACACGGCTAACTTAGCTAACAGAGTACCCTATACGTTCTTTAATACGTAACAATATCTCAAAATTCATTATAAATTATCATAAAGAACTTTTATAAATTAAAACATCATAACAAGTTGAAATATGAATTTCTGAAATTTTGAATATTTTTTAATTAAAAATAATTTCCTTAAATACAATAAAATCCATAAATATTTCTAGCTGAAAATAAAGTCCCATAAATTTTGTATTATCTTTAAAATATGTATAACAATTATTTTAATTGAAATTAGAAATTAAAAGTCATTAAAACTATTTTTAACTTATTAGTTTTGCTAAAACCAATGCGATACGGAAACCATAGAAAATCAACTCCAAAAATCGTCAAATTCAAACTGAGTCTTATTTATACCATAAAGACATTAGTCTAAGTTTTCTCTAAACATTTTCTGGGTTTAAAGGCTCCAAAAGAATTTTCCAAATCTGAAATTACAGAAAATAATAAATATTCATACGATCTCAGAAAATTATAAAACTTTGCGAAGAATTCTAATATGGTCTAATGTATTATACTGTAAATTTTCATGTGCTCAACGATAAGCGTGCGTTAACATATGCACATGCAAACTTAACTTCAAACCCCATCCGCATTTTCTTTTTTTTTTCTCTGTCACGGCCCACATAAAATCTCACAACCTACTCACATCACAGCTACTCTTACACCCACACCTCAACCAACTCAACACACACTAACGCAAGAGCGCGCGAGCGCGCCCACACAAACCTGAGCGCACAGCAATGGACACACTCACCATTTTCACAAACTAACACATGCACACCAAAACAACACAGCAACAGGACTGTTCCCTCTCCCTTTCACGTGCACAGCTTCTTCACAAGCATGTACCACATATGCACTCACCCAGCTCCCTTTCTCCTTCCATTTCTTTATATATATATATATATATATATATATATATATATATATATATATATATATACACACACACTGCACTAAATACTATACTCCAAATTCCCACTGAACCCACACCCCGACAACGCAAATCTCACTCACCCTTTACACTCTTACAAACACACACACACTACTGCACACGACACACAAAAACGCATGCACACACAGGAGTATCAACACATAGTTATATATTTGCAGCCTGAGAGAGCCACCACGGCAAGCCTCACACACAGTCATATATTTGCAGTTCCTTCACTCAACTAACACCAACTACACCCACTGAAACACCTCCCTCACTCACATCTCTTCGACACTAATCCCTCACAGCCATTTTCTCTCTCTAAAACCCACATATACGAATACACAACCCACACCACTACATCTGTTCCATGGCAGTCTCTCATGGCTGTCTTGAGCCCATTTTCCCATCCGTTTTTCTTGTCTTTTACACCTACAAACACATAATCCGTAGCCCCATCTATATCCAGCCATAAACCACAATATATATACACCATAATCGCATAATCCGTGTCAAGATTGTGAATCGCGGCAGCCCTAATTACATCAGATTTTTCTTTCACGGTTCTCTCATGCCTCACTATGTCACTCCCAAAACCCACAGCAATTTACTCTCACAATGTCACACAAAACACAAACTGATCCAACCGATTCCCGCCCCTTTTATTCCCTTAAAACAATGAACAAGATACTGGAAAAAAAATTTAACAGACTTACCAAAAAGTCTCACCGGAAAACCCTTCTTCATCTCTTTCCTTGTCCCGTTCTTCTGCTCTCTAATCCTCTCTGTGTCTCTCTCTCTCGGTTGTGGTTGTGACGGCTGAAATGGAGCCCTTAGTCGGCTGCCACAACAATGTCTTATATATACATATACACATAATGAAAACCCTAATTAAAAAAAATGGAAGGAAACCCTACACGTCCATTTGTCGCTAAAAATTGTCGACAAAATTTCAGTTACGCTAATCGTCACTAAACACTTCAATCATTATCCCTTATAACTGTTAGCTTTAGATTATAATTAATGGTTTCTAAAGTTGATAGAAATATTGCTCACCAATTCGTCGCTAAGTTCCAAACCAAAAAATATATCGATGCTAACTCAAATTTTGTCGCTAAAAAAAATAGTACATATTTGCCTCTAAAATTTCTAATTAGATCCGAAAAAATATCGAGGTGTTACATACCTGATCGGTAGGTACATTGATAATATACAGTTTAAAAGAGGGGTAACTTTAAAAAATTTATTTTGTATTTCACATATTATAAGTCTACAATTTGGCATAAAATTATAGTTCTTATATCTAATAAATATCTTAATAGTATTTTTCTATAGATACCTATTTAATCAGAATATAATGTATCTTTTGTATACCAACTTTTATCAGGTAATTCTTCTTAGAGAATATATAATAATTTTTATATTCATATTAAAGAGTAAGTCTTAATAAGTTAGTTCATGAATCAGTTAGTTTTAGAATGTTTAGAGTTAGTTTTTCAATTTAATAAAGCTTAGTAATATGAAAATAACTTATCCAGAGATAAGAACCCATCAAAGATAATATTCTCAATTGCAATATCATTTTTTTTCTCTTCTAAATCTAATATGTTATTTTTATTTTTAAGATATCTGAATTTTTATATTCATAGTAGAGAGTGATTTTAAGGATACAATAATCAAAATTAAGTCCTAATAAGTTTGTTCGTGAACCAATTAGAGTTTTGGAACGTTTAGAGTTAGTTTTTCAATTATATAAGACTTAGTAATATGAAAATTAATTTATCAAGAAGTTAAAACCCCATTCAAGATATTATTCTCAAGTATAGCATCATTCTCAAATGTAGTATCAGTATTATTTTTTTTCTTTTAAATCTAGTATGTCATTTTCATTTTTAAGATATATGAATTTTTATATTCATATTATAGAGTGGTTTTAAGGATACGTTAAATCATAATAAGTTAGATCCTGAATCAGTTAGAATTTCAGAACGTTTAGAATTAGTTTTTCAATTATATAAGGCTTAGTAATACGAAAATTAACTTATCAAGAAATAAGGATCACATCCAAAATAATATCCTCAATCTTCTCTTTTAAATTTAGTTAGTTATTATCATTTTTAAGATATATGAATTTTATATTCGTATAAGAGAGTGGTTTGAAGGATACAATAGTCAAAACTAAGTCCTAATAAGTTAGATCATGAATCAGTTAGAGTTTTAGAACGTTTAAAATTAGTTTTTCAATTTTATAATGCTTGGTAATATGGAAATTAACTTATCAAGAAATAAGGATCCCATCCAAAATAATATTCTCAATCGTACCATCATATTTTTTCTCTTCAAAATTTAGTTAGTTATTTTCATTTTTAAGATATATGAATTTTATATTTAAATTAGAGAGTGGTTTTAATGATACAATAGTCAAAATTAAATCTTAATATCTTAGTTTATCAATCAGTTAGAGTTTTTGAACGTTTGAGTCAGTTAGTAATATGGAAATTAACTTATCAAAAAATAAGAATCACATCCAAGATAATATTCTCAATCGTAGCATCTTTTTTTTCTCTTCTAAATTTAGCTAGTTATTTTTCATTTTAAAGATATATAAATTTTATAATCACATTATATACTGGTTTTAAGGAATAATTAAAATTAAATCATAATACGTTAGTTCATCAATCCGTTAGAATTTTAGAACGTACATAATTTATTTTTCAATTATAGAAGGCTTAGTAATATGAAAATTAACTTATCAAGAAATAAGAACTCAATTCAAGATAATATATTCAATAGTAGCATCATTTTTTTCTTTTAAATCTAGTACGTTATTTTTGTTTTTATGATATATAAATTTTTATATTCATATTAGAGGGTGATTTTAAGGATATAATAGTCCAAATTAAGTCCTAATAAGTTAGTTCATCAAACAATTAGAGTTTTAGAATGTTTAGAATTAGTTTTTCAATTATATTAGGCTTAGTAATATGAAAATTAATTTATCAAGTAATAAGAACCCCATCCAAGATAATATTCTCAATTGTAGCATCATATTTTCTTTCTCTTCTAAGCCTAGTATGTTATTTCAATTTTTAAGATATTTGAATTTTTATATTCATATTAAAGAGTGGTTTTAAGTATATAATAGTCAAAATTGAGTCCTAATAAGTTAATTCATTAATCAGTTAGAGTTTTAGAACGTTTAGAATTAATTTTTTAATTATATAAGATTTAGTTTTCCAATTCAAGATAATATTTTCAATTGTAGCATTATTTTTTTTCTCTTCTAAATCTAGTATGTTATTTTTGTTTTTATGCTATATGAACTTTTATATTCATATTAGAGAGTGCTTTTAAGCATATAATAGTCTTAATAAGTTAGTTCATCAAACAATCAGAGTTTTAGAACGTTTAGAATTAGTTTTTCAATTATATTAGGCTGAATAATATGAAAATTAATTTATCAAGTAATAAGAATCTCATCCAAGAAAATATTCTCAATTGTAGCATCACTTTTTCTTTCTCTTCTAAGCCTAGTATGTTATTTTCGTTTTTAAGATATATGAATCTTTATATTCATATTAAATAGTGATTTAAGTATATAATTGTCAAAATTGAGTCCTAATAAGTTAGTTCATTAATCACTTAGAGTTTGAGAACGTTTAGAATTAGTTTTTCAATTATAAAAGATTTAGTTTTCCAATTCAAGATAACATTTTCAAATGTAGCATCACTTTTTTTCTCCTCTAAATCTAGTAGGTTATTTTCATTTTTATGATATATGAATTTTTATATTCGCATTAGAGAGTGATTTTAAGGATATAATAGTCCAAATTAAGTCCTAATAAGTTAGTTCATCAAACAATCAGAGTTTTAAAACGTTTAGAATTAGTTTTTCAATTATATTTGGTTTGATAATATTAAAATTAATTTATCAAGTAAAAGAATCCCATCCAAGATAATATTCTCAACTGTAGTATCACTTTTTCTTTCTCTTCTAAGCCTAGTATGTTATTTTCATTTTTAAGATATATGAATTTTTATATTCATATTAAAGAGTGATTTTAAGTATATAATAGTCAAAATTGAATCCTAATAAGTTAGTTTATTAATCAGTTAGAGTTTTAGAACGTTTAGAATTAGTTTTTCAATTTTATAATAGAGAAATTAACTTATCAAGAAATAAGAATCACATCTAAAATAATATTTCAAACCTTTAATGACACTTATAATAGTTATAATTATATTTTACATTAAAAACATAATGTGATGATGTGTCAAGTAAATAAGTCATATCTTTGTGATGATGTGTCGCATAAAAAAACTCTCGCTTCGCTTATTATATATTATTATATAGATATAGAAACCAAGTACCGTTAAAGCTTCAATAACATATTGATTTTACAAATACAGTCGAAATGTGTTAAATTGTAGAACTCGTGACCCTGACATTTCAATAGACAAGTGGCTCATCATTCCAGCAACACGTGCGCTTTTCATTTGTTGCCAAAAGTATTTAGAAAGTGACGCTACAAATGTTTGATATACATTTGTTTCGATGGTCAGAGCAAATGGAGATTGCCACGTCAAAAGCTCCGGGTGAACTGCTGAACTTGGATGATGTGGAAAAGATGAAGTATTCATGGAACGTAGCATGTGAAGTGCTGAGACTTACACTGCCACTCCAAGGAACCTTCAGAGAAGCCCTTTCCGAATTCATGTATTATGGCTTCTCAATTCCGAAAGGCTGGAAGGTAAGCTAACTTAATAACCATGTAACATTTGAACTATGCATGCACATATGTTTTTAACCTATGGGTCACTCAATTCGAAATTTTCTTTCACATTTTCGTAGATATACTGGAGTGCACACTCGACACACATAAATGAGGAATTCTTCCCTGAACCCTTGGAATTCGATCCATCAAGATTCGAAGGAAGTGGACCGGCTCCATACACGTTCGTGCCCTTTGGTGAAGGACCTAGAATGTGTCCTGGGAAAGAGTACGCCCGGCTGGAAATACTAGTGTTCATGCACCACCTTGTGAGGAGATTCAAATGGGAGAAACTGATTCCAGATGAGAAGATTGTTGTTAACCCTATGCCCATTCCTGCCAAGGGCCTCCCAGTTCGCCTTTTCCCTCAGAAAGCATAGATTCCCTCGAAGACATGCTTATGAAGTATAAGCGTACATGTTTTCTTTGGGCACTTTATTTTTTCTTTCTGTAAGCACTTTTCTTTTTCTTTCTTCTTTATCACGAAATGATATTTTTCCATTGCCCTCGTCATTTTCCTTGAATAAATTGCTAACCTTATTTTTGAATAACATGTACTTGTAGTTTGACAATTGGCCTTTGGTAGTGAAACCCATGGTTTATATGACTGTTAATTTTTCCACCACAACTAAACCCAATGAAACGAAGCTGCCCCTGCAAAATCACAATATATCTTTCCAAAAATTTGATCAGAATGCTCCTTTATCCCTAAGAAAGGCAACTGGCAAGATTTAGCTAATTGGCAACTACTGTACAAAAGGTTTATGTGTTGTATTGCTGAAAAATTAACTTATTCTTCTTAAGAAAGTCCACGATAGGATAATGTGAATGCCCAAGCATTTGATGCCAGACTTTGTCACTTGTTACGAGAAATCGATAAGAGAAGAATGCTTCTCCACCACATTGATTAAGAGTGTAAAAGACGTCGGATCTACTGCCCCGCTATCTCCCTTTGTGTCTTCCTGTGCTCTATCACGAAACGCTCTGACGAACACTCAAACATGAAAGGAGACTGTGGAGTCAATTGGCTTATAGATAACAAGCTTTTCTTTATCTCGGTAACTACCAAGACATTTTGTAAGGTTAGATCTTTAGTTACTACTTGTAACTAAGCATCGTCAATATGGGTGATCTCTAATGCTTCACCATTTGCTACCATTATGTCATCAAGTCCATAATAAGGTTCAGAATTTGTTAGCTTACCATCATCTGAACTCATGTGTATGGAAGCACTAGTATCAAGAAACAAGGTATCTTTTGGAGCACCAGAGACTCAGAGGGCCGCCATGGCTTCAGACATATCGATCATGTTGATACATCTCGGCAAGTCATTGTTGACAATTCACGACAATATGCCAGATATCTCGCTGCAGCATATTTCGCAGGCCAAACCTTTGTCCTTCTCTTACATGGAAGAATTGGTTGCATAGTTCAATGATTCTGTACCAAAAAAAAAAAAAAGTTCAATGATTCTGCTAGAGAATGGGTACAACAATGTTATCATCCTTAATATTCTCCCTCACATGCAAGTCTCTGATTTCACGTGGAGAGACAGACCAAGAATGAAATAAGCAGATTGCATGTGAAAAAGACCAACTATGTCAGAAATAAACTGAATGAGACCGAGATATGCAAGCGGGAAGAATTGAACTCAAGACCTTGTCAAACCAGAGCTCTAATATCATGTTAATAAGTTACCATGTACTCTAAAAACTTAAACTGTTAAAGAATGGAGTCAACAATGTTATCATACTTAATATTAATAATGATCAAACCGGTCATCGTTGGAAACAAGACATGCTTTAGGTTGTTGCATATGGACTTTTTCACATCTTCTTACATGTGAAGGGGAGAGAAATATCATGCATGGACTTTCATGACTTGGATTTTAGCAAGGAGTGGACAAGGTTTTTCCTTTTTTCATTCTCGACTATTCTTATTGTCACTTTTTTTTACGTTACTAAGTGCAATTTATTAACTATATCTAGCGTTCATCGTTGGTCACTATGTCGGAGGATTGTAGGCTCTTCCTAGAATCCGGGTTGCTGTAAAAAAATTTCCAACAGTAAATAGTTTCTAAGTCTCTATTTTTTCATTGTCCATCTGTTTTACTTTTTGTCTGATACTCAGTGCTCATCCATTCCTATTCTTCGTTACTTTTTTCAATAACGAAGAATAGGGATACTAATTTTGCTACCGCTGCCTTGTCACTGAAAATAGCAAAATAAATGAGCAACAGGCTAGTGGAAGACTGCGATTGTGATGGATTGGGCCATAAAGCCCAGCCAGCATGCGATTCATAAAATTCCAACTTTTAACATTTCCAAGTTTAGTCAATCAATTCAACTAGTGAGATTCAGTACTCAAGGCATTGTTACGCTCGCTCGCTGATTTTAGTTCAGCTTGGCTTCCTATTTGGTAACTCAGTGGACTGCCTGCGAGATATATATATATATATATATATATATATATATATATATATATATATCTATATATAAACTAGTGCATATGAAAGCTGATTAATAGTAGTTGCTGGCAATTTAACATAAGTTGTCATCGATATCTGGCTATTCATGCTGTCAGCATAGACCGGTCAGATCTTGTTTAACTTTTTTTTAAGTAAACTTTTTCGTCTGCTATATAATGTAGCGGACATTGATTGCTTGAGAATCCTATCAACTCATTAAATCCCTACGCGGCATTTTGGTCAAAATCCTCATCCGCTACATTATATAGCGGCCTGTAGAAAAAGTTAAATGAAACTTCGATATGGCCCGTCCATTCATTTATCAATAAATGAATGGCAAGATTACGCTCACGACTTAGCTTAAGTTGTCAAGCGATTGTCATGGATCAGATCCCTATATACGGATATGTGTGTGTGTATGAGAGTGTGCGCGCACGCGCGCGCGCGTGTATTTATATACATTATAAGATACATGTGTATGTGTATATATATATTAATTAGTAAAGATCACGTGTTCTGCACGTTAAATAACGATTCACATAAAATGTTATAGACTTAAGTAAGAAAATACAATTATATCTAATTACTGTGACTGTTTCAATTAAATTATAATAAGTATATCAATTATAAACTGTTAATCAAAGACTCAAAATATGAAAAGTTCATTTAAGAAAATATGTTTTCACTTTCAAATGCGAATTGCTAATGCCAATTATGGCATATTTATCAACATTTCTTTTATCACATGAAGTTGTCGCTTTCGAGAATCTCGATTATTTCAAAGTGCATCTTGTTACTGAAGGTATTAACATTGTAATTAGTTTGAAACATCTTTAAAAAAATAGTTGATCCTCACGAAACATTACAAGTTTGGCGTTGCAATAAAAAAAATGAATAAAGTGTTCTAAGGAGAATTTAACGCACATAAAATGTAAAGTGAAGTGTATCTATTAGAGTTGTCTAATTTCTTATAATATAATTCCATAGGATGCTTATAAGTCCACGAAGCATGAGATATATAAAAGTTAGAATCTGAAAAGAAATAACTTAGGGTCTATTTGAAAACTATTTGGTTTTTAATTTTTTCTCTAGGTTTGTAAAGTGAAAAAAAAGGCGTTTGGCACACATTTTTTTTCTTCGGTTTTGAAAACCAATTTTTAAAATAGGGTTGTTTTTAAAAGTGCCATTTTGAAGTTTTGGTTTTCCAATTTTAATTTTTATTTTGAGACCACCCCCCAAACCGCGCCTCCCGGCGCTACCGGCCACCACCACGCCCTACCACCGCTACCGCAACCACCACTAAAGAAAGAATTCAAAATAAAAACTGAGTAATCAAACACCAATTTATTTTTGTAAAAAATAAAAACTAAACTGGTTTTAGTTTTTGTTTCCTTAGAAACAGAAAACGAAAACTATATTTCAAATGCTACCTAAGTTTCTCTAAATAAAAGGAAGTCATTAAGAAAACGCAGATAACAGGCTCAAGTAGCACAAAAATATTTCAACTTCACAACAACGTCAAACTATAATACATGTTGTATCTGCCAAACTAGTAACAAAAACATCTCTGTAGAGGCCGTCATTTAGTGATGCCAACAAAAGTTCAAAATTTATAACTCGAAAAGGATCATTAAAAGTATATTGTCTGATTGGAAGGAGTTAGGATTATTAATATATTCATGACAAAATTTGTAGAATGAAATGCCTTAGGAGCTTGAGTGTTATACCTTTAGAAAAAAATGCAATATCCAGTCCATATAAAATAAAAGATAAAAAAATAATAGTACCTTATAGAAACGGTCATCTATGGAGTAGCAGAAGCTAAGGTGTTCTTTTCATCGATCTTGATCTAGGCAAGTTTTAAGGTTAAGTTTTGACATTAATATTTTAAAAGCGAGCAAAGACTTGTATGATGAGGCTTCACAGTCTTATCAAAGGCGCGCTTATGCGCAAGGCGCTGCCCAACACAGCTGATGCTCCTTGCCTAGGGTTAAGGGGGCACGCGCCATACCTACCTAAGAGCGCATGTGTAAGGCACATGGCGGCAATGGTGATGCTAATGAAGGTCGAAGAAGTTGAGTCATTTATTGATGTTATCGTGGCGTCATGTTAACGGTCTTTTTTTCTTTTAATTTCCTTTCATACCTATAACCTAAATCCATAATTATACTCTCTCGTTTCCCCGTCATGAACCTATTGCCACTATTCTCGTGGCCACTGCTTCCTGCTCCCATCGCCGCCACCTGCTGCTACCTTTCCTCGTTGCTACTCCGGCAATGCCACTGTTGCACCATTCTTCCGCAGTTGCTGTTGACTGCTCGGCCACCACCAGATTTGTATTTATCTCTCTCTTTCAGTCTCACGAACACAAAACCCATAAAAAGAACGTATATTCCTCCATGGACTATCGATTTAATCCAATAGCAACTCTGAGTACTGTACCTACTGGCATCATCTCTATCTTATTCTTTTAATCCTTATTAATTTTTTATGTTCATCTAATGCCGTTAACTAAAGCCATCTCTATTTTTTCCTTTATTCCTATTGATATGAAAGAATTTATTGTCATCTTGGTGAAAGGTAATCAAAACAGAGGAGAACTAATTTGAAGGTTTGGGTGATATTCACATGTGATGGTTTGCTCCTAAACAGAGGACAAGTAAACATACGAGACTTAATTTCTATGTTATACTTACCAGTGATATAGTTTGTTACGAGGAGAGGGGGAGATATGTTATAGAATTTTTCGTTTTAAGGTGATTTCAATTTTGAAATGAGTTTAGTTCCAATTAGGGTAGTACAACGGTAAAACTAAGTTTTTGTAACAAACAGTTTTATTCTGTAATGATTTCAATTTTTAGTTCCAATTTTTAGGAGTTCAGTCCCAAGATTTAGCAATTCCAAGGTTTGTTGCGCATAAAGGAAAAGGAAGAAGAATATCTATATATTTATTTTTAATAATTTGTGCCTCACTTTGAAAAGGTGCTCGAGCGCCTTGCTCCAAGGGTCGTTTGCGCCTGTACTCTCCGCCTTTAATAACACTGAGCTTGAAATACCCATTTTGATTGAATTCATGCTCCTTATCAGTAGAAGATAAATTTGTGAACTTTTAAACTCTTTGGCGATAAAATATTTAATTTTAATAGATAACATTGTAATCAATTACCCAAAAATCGAAGTTTTTGATAGATTTCAAATATATAAATGTGTAAAAAAGAAAACCGTAATGACATGGTCCCAATGATTACATATAAGCTTGCTCTCAGGGGATGGTGTTTTAATTTTCATTTATTACGAAGGTGGGTGTGTGCTATCATGTCCTTAAATATATGTAGTTGGGTACATTATTACACTTGCAAATTTGTATAAATTTGCCAAGTTCACCTTATTAACTATTTAATTATTAAAATAAAAATTGTTAGAGATATATATGTATTAATAAGACGCAGATAGAACTCATTTACAATCCCAAGCTCAGGATAATTTGATTCAATGCAATATGTTGGTGTTTTGTCAGTGAACAATCTCTCTTTCAAAGAAGTTAAAACTTGAGAATATGTATAAACTAAATACTCCACAACCTTTTTATATACAATTTTTTTAATAAAATTTAAAAAGCATCCTCAATTTTAACAAAATCTAAAATTCAAAGAAGGTATTTTAATAAAAGAAAGTCAATAAATACCTTCAACTTTATAAAGCTCTGAAATTTAGAAAGAGTATTTCAAAAACTTAATACTATGCTGAAAGTCAAAAATATTTATACGTTTATAAGGTCATTTTAAGTAACAAAAATATAAAGAGGGTATTTTCAAGAAAAAAATGTTTATCAATTGGCTCCATATTTATACGGTGGGACTGGATCAAAATCCATTTTGGTAAGATTCATATTATTTTATCCCTAAAAGATACATTAATGAGCATTTAACCTCGATAAAGGCAAAATGTTTATGTTTAGCCATAAATATTATAATTTAACCTCAACCTTTTAAAGTTAAAATAACCCCTATTTTTTGTAAACCTTTCAAATTTAAAAAGGATTTTTTTGAAGGTAAAACATGTTTTGCCATCTTCTCCATTGGGATCATTTTTATAGTGTGGGCTAGATTTACATCCATTTTAATTAAGCTCATACTCTTTTGCCACTAAATTAAAGATATATTAGTGAAGTTTTAGAATCTCTAGCAACAAAATGTTTAATTTAGCCAAAAATATTGTAATCTACCTTAGCCCTTTTAATAAATTCAAAAGCTCCCTTAATTTTAGTAAACCTTTTCAATCTAAAAAGAGTGCTAATGTTTAGTTTAACATGCGATCATATTTATACAGTGGGGCCGGATATCCACCTATTTTGATTGAATTCATACTTTTTATTGCTATAAGAAGCATTAATGAACTTGTAATCTCTCTAATGATAAAATACTTAAGCTTTGCCAAAAAAGTAATTGCCTCACCCTTTTAAATTTAAAAAACACCTTTTAGATTTCAATAGGGTATTTTAAGAAACAAAAATGTTTATGTTTAACCCTTTGCGTATCAAATATATTAAGGTATTTTGATACGGTATTTTAAGAAATTTATTAGTCATTGGAGCTCAAATTTATTAGTCTTTATCAATTTAAAAAAAATATTAATCATTGGAGCTCAAATATATTACAGCCTTTATCAAATTAGTCTCATCTAATCCCATCACCCATGAGAGTGGAACATACAAAAAAATAATCATATGTTGAACATGTTTATCGTACATATATATTGCATTCCGAGTTACCATGGAACATCAAAGATAAAAACAATGTCAAAACCATGTTACTATGCAAATAAGGTTATCTCAGTAACTCAAATAAACTTATGATTACTTACTTGCCATTAATCGGAATTATAATTAGGAGCACAATGATTTAATCTAGTAATTCTTAAAAGTCATGATTATAATTTGGGTTAAGTTGCCCGCCCGATCTGGCTGTCTATCCTTAAAGGATGGATGGCCTAGATATTTAAAAAAAAAAAATTGTCTGCCACATAGTGTGGTAGACGGTCTTTTTGACCAAATTAAATACCCCACCCTGCCCGTCCGTTACATAGAGTAACGAACTACTTTTTGACCCTGACACATGTAAGTCAAAAAGTCATCCGCCACACAGTGTGGCGGACGACTTTTAGCTGACATGTATCACATCTTGTCCCCCACTCTGTCCACCAGACAGTTTGGCGGACGACGTGGCAAATATGCCCAAGAGTATCCTAATTCTCGGCTCTTCTTCCATTTTCACCTTGTTGAGCTCCACATACCTCCATATTCAGTTCCCTTTTAAGCTCCAAGCTTCAAGTAACAAAACTTTAAGCTTCACTCAAGTAAAGTAAGTTTGTCAATGGTGAAGTTTTATTTATGAGTATAACAGTGATTTTTTTTAATGTTTGTATAAATCTTTTTAGAATTATATTTGTTGTACTTATCAGTTTATTCATTAAAGTAATTTAAATTTGTTATGTTCAAGAAATTAATTATAGTTAAATTCGCACGTTTTGAGATTATGTTTGTTGTGTTTGGCATGCTAAATTTGTCTATTCGTTAAAGTGATTTTAATTTGTTATGTCCAAGAGATTAATTTGTTATGTTCAAGAAATTAATTATTGTTAAATTCAATTTTTTAGATAATGTTTGTTGTATTTATCATACTAAATTGGTTTATTCATCAAATTAATTGATCCATTGATTTAATTAATTTTCATGCTTAAAAATGTTACAATTTGATAGTTAAACATAATTGATTTCTACATAGGTTTTATTTCACAATGTCTGATTTCGTGTCAAGCTCGAACACCCCAGTAGATGCTAGTGATCCATATCTAGGGCGAACGCTTCGAACTTTCGATGAAGCCGAATAATATTTTCGAGCGTATTCATTGAGGATTAGTTTTGGCATTAGAATCAAGACAACTGGAATAAGCAACATAACAAAAAAAAGTTCACTCGATCATTCAAGAATTCATAAGAGAAAACACCTATTCCAAAATGAGAAACATGTCGGTAATAATGATAGTGATGACGAAATAAGATATGCGCCGTGAAGATGAGACTTCTTTGATAGCACGAATGGGAAGGTCAAGATGTCCGTAAACCATAAACCCAAGCAAGATCATTGGTTTATTACTAGTTTGGAATTGGCACACAATCACCCGTTAGTAACCCCTTTGAAGGTGAGTCAGATGCACAACACGAGAAGATGGGTAATGTTGCAAGGAGTCTGATTCACACAATCCGTAATGCATGGATAGGACCTACCAACATTATTAATGTTCTTCCTGAACAGGCTGGAGCAATTCAGAATCTGAGCTTTAACACGATAGACGTTCGTAACGCGGTCCGAACCCAAAGGCGAGCCGCATATGACCTCAATAATGCTCAATCCATAATAAGCCTATTGAAGCTGATGTAGATGGAGTATCCGTAGTTTACTTATGAGTATAATCTTGTCGAGGAGCATCAAATTACCATAAGTTTTTGGGTGGACGGTCGTTCGAGACTTGCTCATCAGCATTTTGGGGATGTTGTGACTTTCGACACTACGTACTGTACTAACAAGTACTCGATGTCGTTCGTTCCTTTCACTAGAGTTAATCATCATTATCACTCCATGTTGTGTGTGTTCGCATTGTTAAGGGATGAGAGCGAGAGTTCTATTGTATGGTTGTCAAAGACGTGGCTGAAAGCCATGAACAACAAAGTACCAACGCTATTATCATTAATGAAGAAGGGTACTACTACCGTCTTTCCAGATACTCGACACAACTTGTGCACTTGACACATTAGCAACAAAAATCCGGAACGTCTGCATCACGTGTATGCAAAGTATCCAGACGTTAAACAGGATTTTGGCAGATGCATTAACAAGTCATTAACGATTGAGAAATTTAAAGAGAGGTGAAAAAAGCTTGTTGAGGATTACTCATCGCAAGACCACGAGTGGCTCCAACACTTGTATGAGCTCAAAGAGTAATGGATTAGCGTTTACACAAGATGATATTTTTCTGTGGGCATGAAAACAACGGGCATGAGTGAATCTATGAATGCCTTGTTCGATAGCTATGTAGGTACAACTACGAATTTGAAGAGTTTCATCACATCCGTCAAAAAAGCAGTTGCACGGATATTTGTGAAAGAAAGGGCTGCAGACTTTGCAAGCACATACAAATAAAGGAGAAGGTTGCTTGAGAACCTGCTCAGATGATTGGTGCAAAAGTCTATATGAAGGAGATGTTCATACAATACCAAGTAGAGCTACAAAATAGGGACGATAAAGTGTAACATCCCGGAATTTTTCGGAACGTTAACGCTCAATCAATCAATCACTTAATCATAGAATCCTCAAACTCAAACAAAATAAATACTACCAATCTGTCAGTACAACTAATCCATCAATTAATGTGTTATTCCGAGTACACAATCATGATCAATAAACTAAATTTAAACCTGATAATGAACTACACAGGTTCACCCACACAGGGGTTCTAGAGAGAAACACTACTTAAGTTCACTAGCTTGCTTGCCTCTAGTCCAATTTCAAGTAGTTTAACGCTGGTTACTACCTGCGAAAAAGAAGTTAGAGGGGAGTGAGCTTTTGAGAGCTCAGTAAGGTCGCTCAAATGAAGAAATTACGAATAGTTTACAAATACAAAATGATGTTGGTTTTGTTCAAAGAAACAATTTGATGATAATTTCCAGAACTTTTACAACGATTACAACTAATTCGACCAGATATTAATATGACTGTTAGATACGATGCAAATAATCACAAACGCTATTGAACATGAGTTGCAAAGCCACACAGGCAATGTAGGGTAATCACTTAGCAAAGCCACAAAGGCAATGCTCATTAACACTTTCCACCGGCTAGTCCATCAAGGCACTAGCCCACACTAATACACCGGCTAGTCCGTCAAGGTACTAGCCCAAAACCAACATACCGGCTAGTCCATTAAGGTACTAGCCCACACCAATATTCTCCAACATACACCAACTCCCGCCAAACACACCAATGCACAATCTCATGTCAATATGCAGAATGACAACAATTCGATAATGCAACATATTAATCAATGCTCGATGGACAATAATTACTGAGCACTGATAAGAGTTTCAATAAACGTTTTAAGGCTCAATGAAAAGGTATTAAAGGCAAATAACGAATTCTCATAACAAATATAACGGAGTCCAAAGAAATTCGATAACAATTTTAAAAAAATATACAAGGACAAATTGATGAATTGGGTTTCGGAAAGAAATCCCTTACCTCGATCCAAGCTATGTGCTCGCTGCTATTCAACCTTGTTCAAACCTTGAATTAACCTAAACGGGCAAATTAATTATTAGAATTCAACATAGCCTCACCAACTATTAATATAATGCTAAATCTTAATCGTTGCTCACTCCAACACTCTTAATGTAATCGAAAACGAATCAGATTTCTCGAACGGCTAAACCTAACGGATAACCACGAACACTCTGAAAAGCATTAAGACACTTCAAAAATGATACAAAATTACTAAAAAATACTTTTGTACCTTAAAGCACCATAAAAAGCCCAAAAATAACAATTAATGCTTCTAACTCAAATCAAAGTTCCATAATTTTCATGATAGCTTTATAAGATATAAGAAAAATACAAAAATTAAAATTGGAATTTAAAAAGCACCGAAACCATTTTAAAATCATTTGTTTCATTAAATCAAATGTGATACATGTTGATATACTAAATCAACTCAGAAATTAATGAAACTTAAACTGAGTTGTCTTTTTACTATAGAAGCACTGATGTAATTTTTGTGGAATTTAATATTAATTGCAAATGCTCAAAACAAACTTTAGGTTAGCTGCACTTGTGAAAATATTAAAAATACCAAACGACATCAGAAAAATATGAAATTTTCATAGAAATTAAAATATTGTACTTAGAATCAGCCTGTAAAGTTTCAGCATTTTTGGACAAGCATGCCGTACCAACAGCCACGTGGTACAACTCTACTGCACAGACCCAGTACTGTGTATCCCTCTTCTTCATCCTTAGCATTCCCGTGCAAACCCTGAACACTCACTCCTCACATCAACCACTCAATACAACTTCTCCCCTTTTCCTTGGACACATTTACAACACACACACATATACATGCATCCCATCTTCTCCATATATATATATACACTACTGATTTCTTGTACATACACACAGCCATACTTAGAAGTTTACAGGAACACTCACACTCCATACACAACCCACAAACCACCACTGACTCTCATATTGTGCACACCACGCACACGCTAACACACACTATAGCCACAACACACTTACTTACATACACTACACCTCACCATTATGCACCCAACCCACACTACACTCCAAGCCTTACCGCATACACCACATCACAAATGCAATTCATACCCACACAAAACCCACACACTGGTTTCATGAACACCGCCCACACAGCGCACTGACGATGCACATTCACGCCTCTGTGCACACAACGTTCACCAACGAGCGCACACAGCCATGGTCTCTCCTCTCTCTAGATCGCATGCACATAGCCCTATCGTGGCTGTTTGCCCACTCCCTCTCTTACAACAATAACCCATCTAACAGCTCTTTCACGCCACTTCTTCCCACGGCAACCATCACTCCATGACTTTACACACCCACATCCAACGCCGCACAACCATACCCACTGCCTCACGGCCGTGGACCCCCCTCCCTTTCACGGATGTGCGCCCTTTCTCTTTATATCCACAGCCTCTTATGGCTGGTTCTGCCACAAACCCCACTGCCTTCACGCTTATATCTCTTTCTAAACCAACATACACCACGCGGGTAACACTATGGCAAACGCTTCCATCAATCTCCTCACACCCACAAATATACATATGTATTTCATTCTACGGGTTCTATGTATACTCAAATTTAGTTGTAATGAAAGAGAACTCACCGGAATCGCTTCGCCGGAATCTTGCCGTCTTCCCTTCCTCTCTTTCTCTAAATCTCCCATCCGTCTCAGAGAACAAGCAAGAACCATTAGGGCCGGCTGTTCTCTCCCTCAAAGCCCTATATATAACACCCTAAATTTGGAAAATAACTAAAACTTCCCCCTAACTATCATTAGTTCCATAAATTTTTCACCCAAAGCATTTATTTCTGCGAAATGGTCCAAAATAAATGTTTACGATTATTTACGCGCTAAGAGAATTATTAACGTTTGTTACGCCATCCCGTTTCACACATCGTTGCTGAAAAGTACACCGAAACTAAAAGAAAATATTAATTGTCACTAAAGTATGTCGACGATAAGAAAATAAATCCATCGCTACAAAATATAGCGATGCTAAGCTAAAAGTATTGTCGCTAAAAATTTTACCAATAAAATTGCTGCTCATTGCAAACAACGTTAAATCTTCGTATAAAAGTCGCTAAAATCGTTAAACAAAAATATCGATGCTAGCCAAAATTTTCGTCGCTAAGTAAAAGTATTTTTTCCGCTAAAATTTTTAAACAAATCTAAAAAATATCGGGGTGTTACATAAAGTATAAACAAGGTGACAGAAAAGTCTACACGTGAGTACAAGTTTTATTCTTTGATGAACGACCTCGCCCCTGAGAAGGTGCATAGAATGTATACGGTGAGCCATTGCACAGAAACTAATTCAGTGACATATGTTTGCAAGAAGTTTGAGTTCCATGGCATGTTGTGTAGAAACATTCTACGGTTTTTCAATCAAAAGAATATCAAGGCAATCCCCGATAAACACGTCTTATCACGGTGGATTAAGATTGCAAACAGGTTGCACGGTACCATTGCCTTTCTGGAGCTTCCGTATACTGACTTTGAAGAATCAGAGATGTAGTGGTATAGTCATCTGGTGACAATGTTTACACGTTTGTTTGTAAAGGGTGCTGCTACAATGGCAGGATATAAACATCTACGCGAGATAGAAAAGTAGCAAGAGCCTATCGTCGACCAGTTTGAAGTAGCTTAAGTGAGCAATTTAGTTGACACTAAGCCTACGCAGGGATCCGAAGATGATGAGCTGATTGAGGAAGAGGACAATGATATTCGACCTTTGGATCTAATTATATCGCAAACAAAAGGCTGCAAGAGATCTACATGGATGAAGAGCTCTATTGAACAAGCAACCCGACCTAAAAATCTTAGAAGGTTTTCATTGTGCAACCAAATGACCAACCATGACAAGCGGAATGATTACAAGGCACTGGAGATAAGTCCAGGGGGTTTACAAGGCGAGGAAGAAGATGATGCTGAAGAAGATGCATTGAACTTTTGGTGTAAATTTTTTTGTAATGATCTTTTATGGACCATCAAGTTTGTGGACGTTGTATTTGAATTATAAACTTTATAATAATTCTAGATGTTTATTCATATTCAAATTTTACCATACCATTAGGTTACTCACAGAATGTGTTTCTTTACCATCTGAATTTTAATGTACTCTTACAACACTTAGAAAAAGTTTGGTCTCCAACACTTAGAAAAATTTTGCCCATTTTTACTGTCTACTACACTATGTAGCGGACGACCAAGCTGAAACACTTAGAATTTTTGCCCATTTAGGCCGTCCGCTACACTCTGTAGCAAATTGCCAAGTAGAAACATTGGCCTCCAACACTTAGAAATTTTTTGCCCATTTAGGCCGTCCGCTACACTATGTAGCGTATGGCCTAACAGAAACATTGGTCTCCACCACTTAGAAAATTTTTACCTATTTTATCGTCCACTAGACTATGTAGCGGACGGCCAAGCAGAAACATTGGCCTCCAACACTTAGAATTTTTTTGCCCATTTAAGCCGTCCGCTACACTATGTAGCGGACGACCAAGCAGAAACATTGGTATCCAACACTTAGAATTTTTTTGCCCATTTAAGTTGTCTGCTACATAGCATAAACACTAAGAATTTTTTTTGCCCTTTAAGGCTATCCGTTACACTATGTAGCGGATGGCCTAGTAGAAACATTGACCTCCAACACTAATAAAAAATTTTGTCCATTTTTATAGTCCATTACACACTATGTAGTGGACAGCTAAGCCGAAACATTGACCTCCAACACTCAGAATTGTTTTGCCCATTTAGGCCGTCTGTTACATTACGTAGCAGAAACATTGGCCTCTAATACTTAAAACAAAATTGCCTATTTTTACCATCAACTACACTATGTAGCGGACGGCCAAGCAAAAACACTAAAATGTCTTTGCCTTGCTACACTATATAGCAGACGGCCTAGAAAATTTTTTTTGCCTCCAACACTTAGAAATTTTGCCTATTTAGGTCGTCCGCTACACTATGTAGTGAACGGCCTAGCAGAAAGATTGCCCTCGAACACTTAGAAAATTATGTCCATTTTTACCGTCTGCTACACTATGTAGCGGACGGCCTAACAGAAATATTGGCCTCTAACACTTAGAAAATTTTTGGCTATTTTTACATTCTGCTATACTATGTAGCGGACGGCCAAGCAGAAAATTGGCCTCCAACACTTAATTTTTTTTGCCCATTTAGGCCGTCCCCTACACTATGTAGCGGACGGCCTAGCAGAAACATTAGTCTCCAACATCTCGAAAATTTTTGCCCATTTTTACCATATGCTACACTATGTGGTGGACTCCAAGCAGACAAATTTAAACCCTTTTTCCCTCATTTTTCTTACCCACCATAAACGTATCTCAAGAAGTACTCAAGAACCACCACACACAAAATGCTTAAGAGAACTGCTCAACCACAAAAGGAAGCCAACAACACTTTGCCTTTCATAAACGCCTGAAATAAAATTTCATAAACATAAGCAAAAAAAAACGACAATGCTATTACATAAGAATAAAAATTTGCGATGTCATTCAGTCTCATCTTGAGCCGAATTTATAATACTCATAACTAGTCTATGTCGTCCGCGATGAATTTGTCAAGCTATCCTATATCTAAAGTTTTCTACATCTGCATCTCTCTAGACGGTTGCCTTAAGGCCTTTACTCCGACAAATGTAATCCATGTACATCAAGATGAAGACGCCACAGTCCGACTGATTAGCTTGCACGAGCCTCCGTTTCTTCAATTGAACTATAAGATTCGGCCTTACCGATACTCTTTGTCCACGGAGAGAGTGGACCATGGCAGAAACAGACCCTGTGGAGAAATAAAAGTGTAAGCTATGAGATAACAATTACAATAAGCAAATTAAGAAGTAGAAAAACTCTAACAATAATCGAAAGATTACTATAGCCTCCAATTGC